>OVAN01004154.1:0-26693 GCA_900406275.1 Anastatica hierochuntica
TATGTCGAAATCCGGTGAGTTACAATTTGCTTACGTGTCGCGTTGACGTCGGACGTGTTCAACTTTATATAATAAGATTTTCGCATAATTTTGTTGGTTCTAACTTTTTTTTTTATAAAAAATTATGTTTTAGATTATCAATCGTAAACAGACCACATTTATTGAATATTTGATCCGATACATTTTTGATAAAAATAAATTTCTTTTACAAAATTGCAAAATTTTTAAAAAATTATGTTTAGCATTTGTAAATGTGGTGAAATATTGTTGATTATTTATATATAAAATCGTTTAAATTTTAGTTTCTTTTTAAATTTTAGATTTTAAAAAATAATTGATTTTTGTTTTCTTTCTTTTATAGTTATTATTTAAATAAAGAGGATTACACTTCTGTAATTTTATATTTAAAAGTACAAAATTTTCTTTTTATTTAATCAATCCAATTTATTTGTTAGTGTTTTGCATAATATTCACATATTTTTCTGGTTCTAACATTCTCACCAATAAAAGGTTATGATTTTAGATTATTAATCCTAAACGAATCTCGCTTACTGTATTCCACCCGATGCAGTTTACAACAATTATTTTTTTGTTTGAAACTGCATTCATTCAGAAAAAGATTGGTTATATACATAAACATTTTTAAATTTTAATTATTTTCTAAAATAATCATTAATTTTTTGAATAATTGATTTTTATTTTTTATTTTTTAATTATATCTAAATGAAGAAGATAATTTGTATGTCTTATTTAAAAGTACAATAATTCTTTTTGTTTAATTTTTTTAATATTTGTAAATCTTTTTTAAATAATTTAAAGGTAACATAATAATTAACCAATCCAACTTTTAATTTGATGAAAACTAACTTCATACATAATATATAAGATCGATATACACACACACACACATATATATATATATATATATTAGATATTCAATTGGTATTTTATATGACAAATTTTCATATGAAAATAAAGAGAAATATCTATATTTATATATTTTAGTAAATATATTTGCATATTTGTAGCTTTTAATAAACTTTTTTATGTTTATCAAATGATTCTCACTAAATTGAATATATCAATGTGCAAAGACATAATAGTGATTCATAAGCTTAGCATCACCATTGACAAACTACAACAAACTCACTTTTAACAGTCTCCTCATCTCATTCTTACACGTGGTAGGCACATAGTCAATCTGATAGGTCCTCTCAAATTGGTGAGTAGGAATTTGAAGCACCAAAATTGCTTAGAAGATTATAGAATTGAGCATGATTTAATGATTTTGTAGGTATATCAACTATCTAACATTCCGTTCGAATATGTAGAAGCTTCAATATCCCATCTTTAATCTTTTATCTCACAAAATGACAATCTGATTCGACATGTATAGTTCTTTCGTGTAATACAAGATTGTTTCCAATGTGAATTGTTGACATATTGTCATAATGTGGTGTTATCTTTGCCTTCATCTCGATACCTAAGTCTTGGAATAAACCTTCTAGACCCAAGGACTAATCCCACGAGGCCCAGGGTACTTCACGTATTCTTACCATTTAAGGCAGCTCGAGTGGCCAAGGAGACTCGAACCCAGCTCCACGAACTCCTTTCGGAGCCCCTTCACCGCTGGACCAAGGCGACTTGGAATAGACTTCGTAATCAAATAATCTATTTCAGAGCATATGATATGTTTTGATACTTTTTATAGAGAAATGTGAAACTATTATCTGTTTTAAAATTTTCAAAAAAAAGAGTGTATCCAAGAAATCATAGATTGATTTTTGAGAGTCTTAGCAAGCTCTCCCATCTACATCAGCAAAGGTTTTGAGTTCAAAAGTTTATTTGGCTAGCTAAAAAGGACCTTATCCTACAGTTTCTCTTATATACTGCAGTAATTTCTGAGGTACTTAAAGTTGTGGAATTTGGGGATTTGCGATGTATTGAACTAAACTTATTTACATCAAAACAAATATGATTACAATGCCATATTCTAATTTATCTCTCCCTTCATATATATATAAATGTTGTAATGGAATATTGGAAAAAAGATTGTGCAAAATTAAACTAAATTAACTTAGAAATTAGATATCTGAAAATAGATGAACAAACCACAAATGTATTAAATTATGCCTAAAACATCGCTTTAATAAACGGTAGTCACGAGCAAAATCACGTGTTAAATGTCAACTACGTGGAAATTTACCAACTTTTCTCAAACTTTTGGGTTTTGGCCTTTGCTAGGCTTACCAGTGACCCCACACAAAGACTAAATTTTACTAAACTAATTTTTATATTTACAATCTTGTGTTTTTCAGATAAGGAGAGAGGCATAGGGCAGCCTCAAACTCAATGATTCTATCATACGTTGAAGTATGCAAGTATATGAAACATGAGTACTCAGGCCTTATAAATCGAATAATCGACAAAACCGGCATATGTTGGTAAATGGTGAATGACCTGCTTATGCGGCGGTGGGATGGGTTCCATGGTTGAAGCCATTGTAAACTTGGATAAAACCACCCTAAAACCAAATGCTGAAAAATATCGAACCAAAATCAAAATGAACCGAAAATATTTTGTATATCTGAAAATATTTGAAATACAATTAGAAAAATATTAAAGATCAGTATGGAATACCAAAAATTCCGAAAAATATCTAAAAATATTTAAAATACACAAATATATTTGAAAGATATTCAAAAATGTTTAAAAATATTCAGAAAATATCCAAAATAATTAAAATATCCAAACTCATCTTCGAATATGAACTTTTTGGTCTTTGCTTGGTCTAACTTTCAAATAACCAACCGACTAAACACAAAACGAATTGAAGTTGCTTCTAAATAATTACCAAATTTTCATATCTACATACTAAGGGAGTTGTATTCAAACAGGAATTTGAAGTGATTTGTATTAAAATATAAAATCTCATGTTATTGAAACAAGAATTTTTAAAAATCTTATACAATTCAGTGTTATTGAAATGGTGATTTTAAAATGTATCTTCAAATCCACTGTTATTAGAAATATTTTAACTAATGTATTTTAAGTGATTTAAGGTGTTTTAGTGAAATTTCCTTGTTAAAAATATAAAGACTCAAATCATTTCAAATCACATGGTTTTAAGTGGAATTGCAGAGAATTTCTATAAAAAATCACAACTACTTCCCTAATTCATCAAAATCTTCTAAAAACTCATTAAAATTCAAATCCCATCAAATACTAAATCCAATACATCCCCCTAAGGCCTTGATTGGTGGTAGATTTTGAAATGTTTTTTAGAATCTAGATTTTGAAATTGTTTTTAGAATGTAGATTTTAACAGTTTTTATCAATTACTACATAGAATCCAAAAACCAAGGGGTGTATTGAAGTGAGCAGTATAGGAGACTCGATTTTTAATGAGTTTTCAGAGGATTTTCGTGAGTTAGTGAAGTTGTGATTTTTTTTTTTTTAAATTCTCTGCAATTCCACCTAAAACCATGTGATTTGAATCTTTGTGTTTTTAAGAAAGAAATTCCATTAAAACATCTCAAAGTCACTTAAAATTCATTACTTAAAATATCTTCAATAACAGTAGATTTGAAGATACATTTTAGAGTTATTTACACCCATAGACACTTTTATCTTTTTTATTACACCTATCGGCACTTTCCTACACTCAAGCACTTTTTAAAGAGTATTTTACTATAAAGCCCTTAAGTGTCTTTTTGGTTGAGTAACAATCTGATTATTTTACTATAAAATATTATCCAATTAAAATATTTAGTCACGTAGTTGTTTTATAGAGAAGATTTTGTCAGTAACATATTTTTTATTGTATCGAGAAACGTAAAAAATCATTTTGGGATTCAAAATTTCATTTTTAAATTTCAAACTCTCTCTAATAAATGAATCATCTCCTTCTTCTCCTTTGTAATTATCCAAAAAGAGCATGACTTCAAAATTTCTCCGACCACCATTTGTAACCATCCAAGAAGGTTAGCAACAAAACAACAACCCCATGAACAAGAAGATTTGTCTCTGCAATATATTTCTCTTTCAGATTCATCTTACACAACCGCCGCCACAGATCCGCCGCGTAAGAAGCCGATTCGCTTCGCATTGCGGTGGATTTTAGGTATTTCTGATTTGTCATATACTTATTGAATTTCTTCTATAACTCTTTTTGTCTCTTCTTTTTCTATCTCACTCTCAAAATTAGTTTTTTCCCTTCCATTTTCTTCTATATTCTATGTGTTGATTTTTAAATTTCTGAATTTTTTTCTTCCGTTTGAGAGTGGAGGAGAAGGAGAACTTAGATACATTCCTTTCTACGTTACGCAATGGGATGTTTTGGACGACGGAGCAAACGAGCAGAGACGAAGAACATCGATGCAGAGGATGAGGTAATTCTCTGTTAACAAATTTTCTCGTTAATTTGTATTCACTATTTTTGGATAGTTTTTGGTGGACAGCCTCTCAAATTATCTCTTGTTGAGTTTGGACATCTTTTGAATTTTTGGTGGACAATTTTTTTTCATTAGTTTTTTTTCTCATTAATTTGTATTTCTTGTTTTTGGAACAATTTTTAGTGGACAGCCGCATAAATAATCTCTTGTTCAATCATCTCTTGTTGACGATGGACAAACGGTTGTGGACGAGAGGCTAAATATTCTGGTTAGATTTATTATGTCGATCATCTCTTGTTGACGATGGAAAAACGGTTTTGGACGGGGGGCTAAATATTCTGGTAAGATTTATTTATGTCAATCATCGATTTTTGCATTGTGGATTCAAACCATACATTCTAAAATCTATGAATATGTAACATACAGATGACAAACGATGATTATAAACCTATGGAAAATTACCATGTAATAAGAACACACTTCTTCCACATATAGCAATAAGTATTGATTATGTACCAAAATTAAGCATATTAAGTAATAGTAAACATAAAACATGCAAATGTCATATTGTGGCTAGAGGAAAATGAACAATCACCATTTAATATATGCATTTTATTTAACAGCTTATCCATTCATATGCTAACCAATTTTATATATTTCTAGGGTGGTACAGATGGACAGTCTGATATGGACGCTGTAATAATCATTTCTATTAGGGATATTCGTGTTGTTTACATTAATCTAGTGATTATTATTCTCTATTTTTAAATTCGATTTTGATGGAGTAGTAAACATGGACATTCAGATAAGTTTACAAGATGATGTAGGTCCTTAAACCAATTTTCCCATCTAACTAACTCAAATCATGACAATATGACAACAATTTAACCAAACTCAGTTTAATATTTACCATTTAACTGATCTTGATGGATGGCAAATGGTCTGTAACAGATGGACAATAATAAATGGAAAGCAAAATGGTGAGACAAATTGTGGACATAATTTCATGGAAGGACGTTTGTACATATGAATTTGGTGCATAGTCTAGTTAAATACCAACCCACAAATACTAAACTATGGGTGGATACTTCCCCATAAATTTGGGTTTAGTATGTCCACAATTTTGTTACTATTAATGAATGAAAATTGGTTCCATATTATTCATCCATAGAAGACCATTATGCTTTGTCTCTCACACTAGTTCTTTCACTGTCATCCATAAACTAAACTTTTACATAAATATTGCTTAAAATGAACACAAGAATATGCTTTATTCTTATGGTATACATTATGTATTATTATTTGTTATCTATCCTCAATCTCTAACATCATCAACTATCCATCATTTTTATTCCAATTGGACACCGTATATGTACATTCAATTATAGTAAAACACGTCCATTACTCGTCATCCATTTACTGTAAACTGGTATGACTATAATATGGCTATTGTAATCCACGTGTTTAAGTATATATGAAAATACAATTACGCCTGAAATTGTTGGACTGCCTCATTTTTGCTCTGTCCATATAACCTTCGTTATATTTCATGGATGCAAAGAAAACATGCATTTAGTTTTACTATATCATGGACATCTATTTTCCTACTACATTGTCTCATTGTTGGATATAATGTGTAAAGAATGTCTAATAGTTAGTTATTCTTAAATTTTGTTCTTCCATCATCGTCTTGCCATTACCAACAATAATATATGATAATTGGTGGACAATTAATTACGTACTTTGCTAAGACTGCACGTTTGTGGTCGACAACTGTTAGACATATTAATTTCGTACGAGTGTGTCACGACATTTACTTAGTTTCCACTGGTTTATAAGTAGGACCATTGAATACTGATAATATATGTATATTTAATAAAAAGAGGAACTCTCTATATTAATTGAATACGTCACCAGTCATTAAATGATCTTCACAGCACATGCGACAGTCCAAATATAATATTAATATACCAATGACTCTTTACTCAAACTGTAACCATTAAATTATTATTTATTCTTTAACTATACAGCTTTTCACCACTGAGTTTAGTTGAAAGAAAAAAAAATTAATAAACCCCACACATCAACAGTCACGTCCAATGCCATAAAGGCAAAACCAAATGATTTTCCCTCTTTTGTGTCCAACTAAATTAGTTACGCCCTCACTTACTTTTAGGGGTATTTTAGGAATATTAACCTTTTACACATAACAAAAGTCAATAGCTGTCGATCATTAATGGATGAAAATGGTACATATGTGATAAACTAATCTGATTGTGGATAACTGAGAATGTACATAGCATAATACGCAGTTTGAATTGGGGGATGTACGAGGAATGTACGATCAAATGATGGACACAATTAAACAATGTGATTGCTTGTGTGGGTGTTGGAGTAATTAATTTTTTGGATGATACTACATGCACGTAATGATTTGAGAACAAAGGCGAAAGCAAATTTGATACTAGGTTAATGGATGAGATGATACATAAGTGATAAGCAAATTTGATATAGGATGATTTTCACTGGACAAAGGGGAATATTCAGCTTGGTTCGGGGATGGACGAAGAATGAACGAGAAATGTTGCAGACAAGTAAACAACGATAGTGAATGTGAGAATGTTCAATTTACTCAGTATGTGGATAAAATTTTGTGGACGTAATGTAGTGGTTTGCGGTTCATTTTCATAATGGATAAGATAGTGTGTACATGATAACCTAATATGTTCGTGGATGCCTTGAAATGGACAGAGTATAACACCCATTAGCCTCCAATCATTACGTCCACCTAGTATCATCCATAAATATAATAACTAGAATACCCACCCAAGCAAAATAATTGTTTAATTGTGTCCATCATTTGATCAAACATTCTTCGTTCATCCCCCAATTCAAACTGCGTATTCTGCTATGTACAAACTCAATTATCCACAATCAGATTTGCTTATCACCTATGTATCATTTCATCCATTAACGATCGACATCTTTTGAGTTTGTTCTCAGATTATTATCGCCACCAAGTTTCATCCACCAACTTAGGAACTGTGAACTCCACATCAGTTACATGTCCATTGTTTACCGTACATGATAACATATACCTCATTTCGTGTTTCCAGTAACCACCCCATCCACGATGGATTAACCAAGATCAACTACTAATGAGCAAATCACCCTGCTACATGTTTATATTATTTCAAATAAAGAAAAGAGAATTAAGAAAAGAGAATTATTTCAAATAAAGAAAAGAGAATTAAAACAAAAAAATATATTATTATTTCAAATCAAATCACCCTGCTACCCAACAAACTTAACAGTGCTACATGTTTCCCCATGCAATATTAAATATTCATTTAGCCATTTTTTTTATCCAACTAATATAGTTACAAAAAAGCACTCCCTTCATTTAATTCTAGGGGTACTTTCGGAATACCATATCATTAAGCACTCCCTTCATTTAATCATCAATATTTTCTACGAAAATCAAAAACCAGAAACTAAGACCCTAATTGTTTGCAGTTTTTAAAATGGTTTTTGGATTCTGGATTCTGGTTTACGGTTTTTGATTTTTGAGTTTTTGGTTTTTGATATCGGTGTAGATTTTTGTTTTTCAAAAATTTTGATTGGTAACTTGTTTGATTTTTTCAAAAAACAAAATCTAAGTTTAAAAGAAAAATATTTAAAATTTTTAATTTTATTTTCATTTCTTATATGTTTACAATTACTAAAATAAAAATTTAAGAATTTTTTTGACACAAAAATTAAGAAATTTTAATAAAAATAATTAAAGAAGTTGTATATACTATACTAGATTAAAGTTTGTGTATATAATATATAATATATTTATACTATATTATATATTTTGTATAAATATTGCATGTATAGCCTACCTTGGCTTTTCTTTTAAGTATTACCAAAAAATCATTTTATGTAAATGTTGTACCCTTTGTTGTAAATGTTTTTTTTTTTTCATATGATATTATTAAAGGAGAAACCACAACGATTACAAAGTCATAAGCCGGCAAAAGCATAATGCTTTTCCGGAGCCAAAAGCCGGCGGGTTTAAAGAGTACCCCCGGAACCAGAATAAGACGAAAGTAAAACAAATAAAACACCATACAAAAGAAAGATTATGGGAAGAACAAAAGGTACAATAAAGATAGGTATGCACTGGGTAGATAATGGAACCGATTGGAGGAGTAATGGAGCTGAGCAAAACTAGCCATCAATAACAGGGATGATCTCCGAGCGACACTCATTATATTGCTCACTTGCTGAGAATGAGCCACAAGGACACCGCCGAAAAAAACAAACCGGACCGAAGAACCTAAACACCATTATAGGTATCTGTAGAAAGTCTACGGTCAAAGGTTAGATGCTCTACGCTCTTCCTTACTGAGGACCCGAAAACAAACCGTTGATCCTAACTAGGAGAAGGAGGACACCTCTCGCTCAACCCAAAACCTACCTAGACACACAGACTAATAACACACTAAGAACCCGAACACTAATTGTTCAACCCCATAGTCTCCTTCAAACTAATTACCATTATCTTATCCTAACAAACCAAAACAACTACACAAACCACCTAATACCCAGAGATCACCACACCAGACCTAACACTAAAGAAACAAGACCTAACTAAAAACACGCAACACCATCCTCCAAGCTCAAACAATCCTCGATTCGAGAGATCGGAGAAAGGAGAAACAACCTTTGCGAGCCTAAACTGTGGCAGAGAAAGGAGCTGAAAATTTTCTGCCTCAGATCCGCAATCCACAACACCGACTCAGACCCATCTTCAAGCTTCGGACATCGCCATTTCTCTAGGAGTCTCCGCCGCCTTACCATGACTCAGACCTGAGAAAGGGCTTGACGACGAGCCAACCACAAAAACATAGCATATCGAATAACGAGAGGCAAGGAAGAGGGGATGAGCAAAAGGGAAAAACAGACTGGAATTGACGAAACCGTCATCGGCGGCGGAAACCTACCGGTGACGGATAAGAACAACGCTCGATAAAAGTTTTTTTTTCTCTCGCCGGTGGCTGAGAGGAAACAAGGTGGATTTTCAGCAACCGTACGTTCTGACAGAAAAAAAAAAAAAGAAACCGTACGTTCTTTCGCTATACCCTTTGTTGTAAATGTTCTACTTGGAAAAATGATTAAGGTTGTATATGCCAAACCCTTTTGGTTGAAATGTGTATAACACCACGATTACAAACCTGTTAAGTAATAATTAATTAAAAAAAGTAACGAAAATTACGAGTGAAAATTTTTGGTTTTTAGTTTTTGTGTGCAAAAAATAAAAATTCTCCAAAAACTAGTTTTTGGAAATCTAATTTAGGAAATAAAATTTTATAATCATGAATGGTGAAAAATGTGGTTTTTGGAAAACAAAAACTAAAAACCATTCTAAAAACCATAGACAATGAATGCCTAAAAATTCAAAATTCAAAATCCAAAATCAAAAACTATAATCCAAAATCTAAATACCATTTCAAAAACTATAAACAAGGTCTAACACTTAAAATGTCAACCTGAATAACCGAATGCGGTCTAGCCCATTGTATTGACTATGGAACTGAAAACGAACGTGATGTGAGTGACGATGCAGTGTTAGGTTTACGCCACATGAAGTTATTCACGTTGTAGGGCTCGAGGATGAAACAGAAGAAAAATCAATTGGTTGCTTTTGATCTCAGCGTATTAAAATAAAAATTGGACCCTTATCTTTCAGCCCTAACAAGCTCTAGGCCCAATAAGACTTGCATGGCCTCTCGAGAGAACCGTGTGTAATACATGTATATGCACTTAAAAAGTAGTTTACATCGAACTACAGCTACTAGGTTGATACTATGCGGTAGATTTAGTTTCTACTGTGGATTAATGTCTCTAGCCTTTAGCCGGACCTCGAAGTAGAAAACAACGTTCGTTGGGTGATGTGTAAGTTGATATAGACTATATCGTATAGTATGTTTGATAATACGATTTGAAGGCATATGGTGAAATTGACCCACCACCACATGACATCAATCGCTATCATACACATGGGACGATGATGATTATGCCCTTCTTTTTCTTCCAACACAAGAGATCCTTTTTACTTATTTTTCCTTGCCCTTTCTCTTTTCTTGTATAATGGATTTTTTTTTTTTAATTTGATGGATCATTATATGAATAAATATTTTTTAAAAACATATATACCGTATTTCAATGTGTGCATCTTGTATGACATCCAAACCGAAACATAAATTAATGGACATCTTTTAACATTTACGCTACAATATATCTTTAAAATTGAAACTTCAATATTGTGAGTTATCGTGCGGGGTCTGAAGCGAATGCCTATTTTTTCCTACACTAGTCACGACCCTGGCATCGTAAATCACCATTGTTCAGAGAAATATCGTGAGTCATTATGGGTGATTTAATGAAGTCCTAGCAGCGGATGAGCACTTAAATTCACTCGACGTCTTATGGTTTCTTCTTGTTCGGTGTCGGATTTGGCCTCACATGGTGCAAAGTTTACTTGGTCAAATAAGTGTGATGAGAAGCCTATTAGCAAGAAACTAGACCGCATGCTCATTAGTGATACATGGTTACAAAGATTTTTAAAATTCTTATGTTGTTTTTGAGAGTGATGGGGTTTCAGGTCATGTGCGTTGTACACTCCATTTGGACTTTCCTACTAACACTTGTTGCAAACAATTTAAGTTCGTCAATGTTTTGGTTGTATTTGATGTGGGATCGGACACGGACTAAAAGACAAAAGATGCATCCTGAGGTGGAAACGGGTTCGGGCTGCAAGACAAAGAGTGTAAACTGAGGTGGAAAATTAAAAGAGGAAATGAAAGACCGTGGCACAACGAAGGTCGGAGAATCTCGTTATATTGAAGTGGATTTGATCAATGTGAATACAAGAGTATTTGAAAGGAATAAGAATTCAAAGGAAGTCTAGATTCTCTCTAGATTTCTTATAACTTCTCTTGTGTGTGTTTAAAATGAAGTGACTTAGAATAACTTGAATACCTTTGCCAAAGTATTCTTTATATAGAGGAATTTTCCCTCCAATTTCCACTTTTCTTAGTCAACACACGTGACCTCGGGCTGTGCTACCGCCATTGGGCTCAGTCTGCCTTGTAACTTGGTGCTTCCCGAAATGTCCACTTTGTAGCTGCAGGGTGAATATATGAAGAGTCTGCTCATTCTGACACCTTCCACTTTGGTTCAGCTGTCCTCGTAACTCGGTCTGCTTTTCCAGAAAAGGCAGTCTGAAAAAGTCGGTTGTCTTGTCTTTTCTGTCTGGCTTGGTCAATTTGGTCGTACATCGGGCTCCGGAAAATCGCAGTCTGACACAGAGCCGCCTGCACAGTCTGTTGTGCGCCGCTTGTGTCAGAGTTTGGGCTCTAGTGTTTTGTCCATATCCTCGGGCTTTCATGAAGGGTGATGACATCACCTACTTTGGAATGGACCTCGGGCTCGGGTTGAGGCCCAATTGACAGATGGGCTTTTTGCTTCCTTATTATTTCTAAATGGGCTTTTGGGGGTTATTTAATTATTTTGGACTTATCTTTTGGAAATGGGCTATGCATTGTGTGGGTGCCTAGCCCACCTCTAACAGGTTGGACATTGGTTTTTTTCACCCATTCTAGCAACATATTGGAACAAGATGGAGAGCTTGTTCCTCTCCACTTTAGCTCTTTTTAGATTTGCGAAATATCTGAAGGGTCTCAAGCACTCCATGCGTCAGCTTAATAGGGAGAAACTCGGTAATCTACTTAAACGAGCCAAGGAAGCTTTCACGGACCTGTGTGATAAGCAACATCAAACTCTTCTTCACCTTTCTCGTTTAACATGTGAAGGATAAACAGAGGCAACGACAAGATGGGAACATATTTTCACCTTGGAAGAAACATTCTTCAAACAAAAATCCAAAGTATACTAGCTTAAAGTAGGCGACCAGAATAATAAGTTCTTCCACAAAAGGACGCTAGCAAGAATTTCCCACAATGTTATACGAGCTCTCCAGGTTTCAAGTGGTGTTAGGATCACTGACCCATCATAAATAAAGGAAGAAGCAAAATGCCACTTTCAGGAACATCTACAAAATATGCCTTCAGACTACAAGAGAGCCACAATTGCAGAGATTCGATCGTTGGTTCCATATCACTGTCCAGCAGATCACCAGTTCCACCTTATACGTGAGGTCACTTCTGAAGAGGTACATTCTGTTTTGTTCTCTATCCCTCTCAAGAAATTGTCGAGGCCTGATGGATACTCTTTGAAATTCTTTAAAGGTGCTTGGTCGATCACCGGTAAAGATTTAAATGTGGCTATTCAATCTTTTTCTTGAAAGATTTCTTACTTGAAGGGATTAATACCATCATCTTTGGAACTTATTCCCGAGCGGAATGATGTAACTGAAATGCAAGATTAACGAACAATTTCTTGCTGCAATATACTTTACAAGGTCATATCAAAGATCCTGACGAACATACTCAAAGAGATTCTCTCATGACTCTATCTCATTAAACAAGACCTCTTTTGTAATGAATCACCTGCTTCTAGAAAACATGCTCATTGCTTTTGAACTGGTAGATGGTTACCACCTAGAGGATATCTCAGCGCGTTTTGCAGTTATTGTGGAAATCTCAAAGACCTTTGACATGTTTCAATGGTCTTTCATTCTTGATTCTTTGAGAGTTTTGAATTTTTTTTTTGACACATTTACCCACTGGGTATCGTTATGCATCATAACTGCATCATAACTGCATCTTTTTCAGTTCAAGTAAATGGGAAATTAGCGGGGATTTTTCCGAACATGCGTGATATCCGCCAAGGTTGCTCTCTCTCACCATATCTATTCATCATATGCATGAACGTATTGATTGTAGTGCTCAACAAGGTTGTTGCTAACGGTGTCTTCCGTTATCACCCTAAATGTAATCCATTGCAAATTACCCACTTGTGTTTTACGAATGATATTATGGTATTCTCGGGTGGGCGTATTCGGTCACTAGAGGGTATCATCACCAAATTTGATAAGTTTGCAACTATGTCTGATCTCAAGGCCAGACTAGAAAAACCACTCTCTTCTTGGCAGAGGTTAGTGATAACACAAGTACGCATATTGCAAATGCTTTCCTTTTCAACGGATTCTCTCCTAGTTTGTTATCTTGGGCTTCCTCTATTGACCAAGTGTATGACTACGAAGACTTATTCTCTTTTTATTGAAAATGTCATAGCCAAAATCTCTTCTCAATCCTCTCGTTTCCTCTCATTCGGTGGGCGTTGGGAATTTATAAATATGGTCATATTGGTGATTATGTATTTTTGGTGTGGGGCTCTCTGAATACCAAAAAAATGTCTACAAGAGATTGAGATTTTATGCTCGGCCTTCCTCTAGTCAGGTTCAAAGCTAAACCACAGTAAGGAAAAAGTCTCATGGGAAGATGTGTGTTACCCAAAAGCCGAAGGCAGTTTGGGATTTAGGCCATTTATGAAATTAAATAAAGTATATGGCCTTCAGTTTCTCAGTGAGATCCTCTCTCCGGAGACATCTTTATGGGTTCGATGGGCACGACAATATTTTCTTAAGCATAATTATATTTGGCTAGCCTCTGATATGTTTGGTTCCTGGAATTGGCAAAAAGTTATGAAGCTGAGAGACACTTTAGCGACGTTAACAAAATGGGACATGCATGGTAGTTCTTCTGTGTCTTTTTGGTATGATAATTGGTCATCTCTTGGATGCTTTATTGATATCACTGGCTCGAGGTGCGAGAGACATTGGAATCCCATTACATGCCACAATCAAAACAGAGTTTATCTTAACTAGGAGAATACGTCGGTTTTAGACTGAGGCTCTCCTCTTAGTAAGCACGACTTTGGATCAAATCCGGTCTCTAGACTTTCCAGACTCACCAGATACTCTCCTATGGTGATAAATACCTGATAAGTACTCGTGAAAATTCATCTCAAAGCTCTGTTGGGAGCAGATTATCCATAGAGGAACCACAATTCCTTGATCCAAGGGAGTATGGCTTACAAGTGCAGTCCCAAAACATGCGTTCCTAACATGGCTCGCAGTGCGGGATCTTCTTGCAAAAATGTCTCATATCGTGATATGGAGTCCAACTTGTTCAACATGTTGTGTCCTCTGGAAAAACCCATTGGTGACAAGAGAATACCTGTTCTTCGAATGAACGTACTCTACAATTTTCTGGGCCACAACGGTAAAGGGAATTTTGGGTACTTGTTACACGACACACTATGTTTCCCTCTTATCGCTACTCACTATCTCTCATCAAGATCGTGTGATGAAACTCCTTCATCGTCTCTCTTTTCAAAGTTCTCTCTTCCATATGTGGAGAGTGAGGAATCCCCGTCGCCATGGGAGCCATCTGACCATGACTTCTTCTCTCTCCCACAAAATTGATAAGACTATCCGCTTCAAGCTCCTTGCCATACGATCTCTTGGTAATTGTTGCTACATCAAAGACCTCATAAGATGGTTTGGTACTAGGTGAATATGAAATTTTGATGATACTCTGTTTTAGTTATGTTTTTTCTCTGTTTCGATTATAAAAAATCTACACTCTTGTACAAAAATTTTTGTCGAACTAAATTTTATATTACAAAAAATGATACATGAATCTGATGGTATTACGACAGTGGCGCAAGAAGGCTTTTCATTCGAGATGGAACAAGGGGATATTTTAGACTCGATGGGTTTGATGGGGTTGAGATGGAGGATGGAGAGTTTCAAGAGGATGGTGAGTATGATTACAATGAGTTTTTCATTGAGGAGATGATGCATGATGGGGAACCTAAGATGAATGTGGCTGCAGATGGAATGGTTCATGGTGAAGAATTAGGGGAGTTTTTGACTGAGGAGACGATAGAGGAGAGTACGACTCCTAATGTGTGTGTGGGGGGGGGGGGGGAGAATCTATAGGCAACTGAGGATAGAATCTTAGTGGCTAGTGAGGAGGTGACTTCTGCCGAGGAGATGGAAAGTGATCAGAAGGTGTCGGAGAAGACATAAGAACGAAAAAATAGCGAGAGAAAGGAACGCCAAAGATACAAGCATGGGTAAGACAAAAATGAATGTGTTGATGATCATCTCCCTCGTTGCAAGACTGGTTCCAAGCAGGGAGTCGCAACTAAAGGTATGACAAAAGAAAGAATGGGTGCTGCAAAAATGAAAGGGGGTCTTGAAAAAACTAGGGAAGGTGGCTCTCCCAGAACAACCAACTCGACCATGAGAGTCTTAGGATGAAACTATCGGGGTGGATAATTCCCAGACAATGCAATACCTTTGAGAGATATGACAACACAATTGATCAAATATTTTATTTTTACTGGAAACAAACACTGGTTTTCTTTTAAGCAAGATATGCCATTTAATTTTAGTTATAATAAATTGGTCACAATTGATCCCTTGACTTTGAGTGATGATATAGCTTTATTCTATAATACGATTATATTGTTAAGATATTATTTACAAGTAATCAGATTATTGATATTGAGGCAATGTCTTTTTTTCGTAAACGTATATTTATGAGTCTTTTCTATGGTGGTCTAGTGATTGGAACAATAGACTATGTGTGAAAATTTTATGAGGATTGGAAAACTAGAAATGATCCATGGATTATGTTAGGAGATTGTAACGAAATTATGCAAAACCATAAGGAAAAAGGTGGTTGACTTAGATCTGCATCTTCTTTCTTAGATTTTAATAATATGATTTTGAGCTTTGGGATGTTGCATATTCCATACACGGGCAATTCTCTCTCATAGAGAGGTAGAAGGGGTACCAATATAATTATATCTAGATTGGATATATGTCTTGATAATGTTGAATGACATAATTCTTTTACTCTATCAAATGTGGAATGTTTACCAATGGTTGGGTCTGACCATCAGCCTATGTTAGCGCCTTTCATAACAAGGTTTATACGACCGCAAAAATCATTCAAGTTTGACAAGAGATGGATAGGAAAAGAAGGTTTGAAAGAAGCAATAGAAGAATATAAACGTGGCAAAAACAATAAGGGGAACTGAGTGGAACGAATTAAGAATTGTAGGAGTTCGATATTGAGATGGAGACAAGAGAATGTCAACTTTGATAAAGAAATAATTAATAACTTGAAGTCTGAGTTAGCGATGGTGCAAGATGATAAAACACGGACACTAGAGAAACTGAAAAAGGCTACAATAGAATCACATGACGCTTATCAATATGAGGAATTTTTGGAAACAAAAAAAGTAAAAATCAATGGTTGCATGAGGAGATAATCATTTTAATTTTTCCATGTAATAACTAAAAGTAGACAGGTTAAGAATAAAATAAAGAAGCTTGAGGATCATGTTGCAGTTGATGGAAAGGGAGAAATGTGCTTAACAGGTCGTGATAAATTATTTGATAATACTTTCACTTCAACTAATTCTTGGAATTTTTATAAGAGCCCCAATTATTACTGAGAAAATGAGTGGTTATTGATTCAACCGACAAGTGGATTGGAAAAAACACCAGGACTTGATTGGAAGAAAACTCTTTTTTTATCAGGAAGAGTAAGGGGCGATTAAGAAATACTTAATTAAGATGATTATTGATTTCTTGGAACGTAGTATTTTGGATGTCGTCTCAATATGACGAGTATAAGTCTAATCCCTAAAATGGAAAGGCCACGGAAAAGGAAAAAGTAGAGGCTAACCAGTCTATACAACGTGAATTATAAAATCGTATCAAAGTTGATGTTCCAGAGATTGAAATGTGTTCTTCCAAAAATAATCTCGGAGACACAATCATCCTTTGTTCAAGGAAAGTTCATTTTGGACAATATGTTGATTGCTCAAGAAATATTCCATAATGTAAAGGTTCTCAGATGGCAATCAAAACAAATATGAGTAAAGCCTACGATAGTGTTGAATGGGCTTTCATTGAACATTTACTTAGGAAATTTAGTTTTCATGAGAAATGGATGAGCTGTATAACTATTGTGTCTCACAGAGTTTTGGTCAATGGAGAATCCATGGGTCAAATTATGCCTCATCAAGGATTTCGTCAAGGAGACTCCTTATCGAAATATCTTTGTATCCTCTGTATAGAAGCGCTTATTGCCATTATACGAAAGTTGAAGAGGCTGGAAGAATAGCATAAATTAAGATCGCAAAGCCAAACCCAACAGTGTCACATTTATTATTTATGAATGATGATCTTTTATTTTGTAAAATAGAGCCAGTTCAATGCACAGTTGCTAACTATTCCGGATCAATATGCGGGAGCCTCTGGCCAACATATCAAATTTATTAAATCATCAATTGGTTTTGGCCATAAGGTCCCTAAAGAGGTACAAATGGAGCTAAAAATATCTTTAAAATCTCTATGAAGGGAGGCATGAACACTTATTTAGGACTCCCTAAAAGTCTAGAAGGACGAAAAACGAAAATTCTCTTATTTTTTAAGGAGCGGTTACAAGAGAGGATCAAGAGAGGTACTAGTTAATTTGGTGGCATTTGTTTTACCCACATTTGTTATGTATTTCTTCCAGTTATCAAAATCGATAAACCCTCAAAGCTAACAAGTGTCATAGCAAGGTTTTGGTGGAGTTCAGGTGGAACTAAATGTGGTATGCGTTGGTATAATTAGAGAAGGATCTCTTTCTCGAAGATGGAAGGACGATTAGGTTTTCGTACGATCAAAAAGTTCAATTTGGCTTTGCTCGCTAAACAAACATGGAGGATCATCTAATTTCCAAATTAATTACTGACTAGAAACATAAAAGGTAGATACTACCAAAAAAATGGGCTAATGACGGATGCACGATACTATTTTCTGTCATATGGTTGGAGGAGTAGTAATTTTGCTCGGTTTGTTATGGAAAAGGGACTCATTAAGAATTTAGGCACAAGTACTTCCATAGCAATGTGGAGGGACCATTGGATCACTGATACACGGCCTCGTCATGCACAACAATTGGGCCTAATTACCATCTGGATTTTAGCCATATGATTGATCATAGGACGATCTTTTGGAATTTAAATCTCTTGCACGAGATTTTTGACCCAGAGGATATCTCATTTATTTGGAGTGACCAAATTAGTAGAGCGGCGAAGCTAGATAAAATAATATGGGTATTTACCAAAATGATATTATAGTCAAATCTAGATATAGGATAGCCCAGAGTTGTGGGGACAATCTGGCAGAACCAAATGGAAGTGGTATGGACTTTAAGCCCTTAATAGAACAAACTTATAGGGTAAAAGCCCAATCTAAAATAAAACATTTCTTATGGAAAATAACATCGGGATTTCAATCAGTGAATTCGGTACTTAAGAACTAGAAATTATGGGATGACAGTTACTGTTCGAGATGCAGATATGATGAAGAGACCATTTATCATGCACTCTTTGAGTGTCTCCCGATTTTGTATACATGAGCACTATCAGATAAACCTTTTATTTCTGGTTCCCCAAGCATTTTAATTTGGTCAAATATGGACTATTTATACTGGAATGTCCCACATGCGGATGTCGAAAATATAAATTTGGATATATTTCATGGATTTTATGGTATATCCGGAAGGTGAGGAATGAAAAAGTGTATATAAAAAAGATAGAAGTTCACCAAGCGCAAAGTGAAGCGAAAACTTGGAGGGAAGCTTAGAAAAAATGGATTGTTTTTTGTTTACTTCTAGTCCCACCATACCTTAGGCACATGGTTTAATATGTCAAACTGACAGCTCGTGGAAAGCAAATATCTTTTTTCAGTTTTGGGTTTGTTCTCCTATCATACAACATAGGACGCTCTGTTGATGGGGGCCAGAGGGAAACTCCGCAGTTTTGTCTCCTATCCATACAGAGTTGGAAGCATTGATGTGGAAAACGGAGTGTCAGTTACTAAAACAACAGAGAGAAATTGTCATGCAGACGAATTTTCATGAGCTTTTGAAGATGATTGGAGAACCAGAGGATTGGCTAACGTTCTCAACTATATTAGTGGAGTTTGTGAAGCTCAAATCTCGTTTTGTTTCAATTTCCTTAAGTTTTTTCACCGCTCTTTCAATTGTAAGGTTGACAACCTAACATATAGTGCACGACTTAAATCATTTGAATTTTCTCATGTAAATTCTGACCATCGAGTTCGAATTACATAACCTTTTGGATATTAAAGTTAAGTTGACAAAAAAAAAATTCCATGTAAGTTTTACATAATTGCAACAATGTTTTCTTTGTTATTTACAGTTAGAAGAGAATGAGCCAATGCACAGATTTTTTTTATATTATAAACAAAATTATGATATACAATACATATTAGATAAATAATTTTTCTATTAATCCTTTTTATGATTGATTTTTTCTATGCATTATTTTTGGACATTTATTTGTTCTCTGATGTCTTTTCATTCATCCAAATTTCAAAATTACAATAATTTATATTTACCATAGTAAAAGTTTATTTTCAAATATCTTTCATTTATTTCATCTTCTATTTCATTTGACTTTTTTCTATTTTTCGTCATCCATATCTTTATACTAAATGAATTTGTTATCTCTTATTAATTTTTGATGTGATTTCATATCTTTTAATTTGATATTTTGCTTGTGTTTCTTTATTTGCACCAAGATCAATAAATCACCCCTAATTTGAATACGACAATTAATTCACTTGAAGAACAAGTAAATATTAATTCCGAAACTAATATTTTAAATTTTTTAAATTAAAATCAAATTAAGTTTCATTTTTATTCTGTTTATTATGTTGTAAATACTTTTAGAAGAAAACAACATTGGCTAATTTTAAAATTTAAATAATTGACATATGTTAAAATTTTATTTGCTCTCAAATGGCAATGACCACCTATGAGTCCATCCCGAGTGCGTGGAGCACCTTGATAGTTGTGCATAATACAAATGATTCAGCTTGCAGAAGCCGATTAAAGCTGAGAAATACATTGACCACCTACATCCTAGAAGGAACATACAAAATGCCATCAACAACGTAGTATTCAAGGACCTCGACTCCCGCCTACAAATAGAGGTTGACTTCACAACAAAAGATCGACATTTTATAGAAAATGAATCTAGAGAGAGAAAATTATGGAAAGAACCAAAAGAGGTTAGAGATATAAAGATTTTGATCTCGAGAAAACTAGCTCGAAAGCAACTGCTTTTGAGAAAATATGTATTTCTTCTCTTGTAGTCACCTCCATTTCTCTTTGTAATCCTCAAGCTCTTCACCCATTCTAGAAGTTACTTCATCTAACGCGATTTTCCGAACTACGTGTCTCTCTCTTTCACTTGTCCATGAAATTCATAAAGTTTGGAATCTATCAACACCACGATAAATTTTAGACAAAACTATTAAAGAAGAGAATTGAAGTGAATATCATTTATATAGTATATGTGTTCCCAAACCCAATATTGTTTTTAAGATCTAACATATGGCAAAAACAAAGCTAATTTATTCTCCTCCCAATATTTTTTTTTGTCTAGGTCCTCCAGTAGATAATATTTTTTTGGTCATTCAGTTAAGTTCATTGAAAATCTTTTTTGACTATAAGTCATTTGTTAAAACATTTGTAAATAATTCATTTGAGTCGAGATAGTTTATACTAGTAGAAGATAATTTATCACATAATAATTAAAATTCTGCATATGATAGAAAAAAATTATCTAAACTATCTATAAGTGACTCAAAAGGCAAAAAATCGACTCTAAAGGCAAAAAAAGAAAACTAAACTCTAATCTTCAAATCGACGGAAAAATCGTTGTTTCAGGATGTGCCATTAAATTCAACGGTCACTACAAAAAAATAGATCGTTTGCTACTAACATAAGGGTCACAAAGTATTGCATATACAATATTTGTATTTATGTTGCGACTTCAAAATATAGTCTCAAAATACCTTATTCGGAACATAGACGCGCTTTTGCGACGATTTTATTACACCTTTTCATAGTCGTATATTAGCGAACATTTTAAACCAGAAACTTAAAGGCGCAAATTAAAAATGAAAATGTGATGACATATTTTCAATGTCTATTTTGTGAGTGAACATGATTTTTGTATACTAGAGATTTTTTATGATTGTTATGGTAAAAAAAATAGCGACTTTTAAAGACGTATTCAATAAAGGTAAATTGGCATCTTCTTACAAATTAGTATGTGAAGTATGACAATTAATTTAAGACATCTGTTTTTGGTCACAAAATTGTCTCTGATCAGCTATTTTGCTTCATTCTTACTATGCCAATAATGTTCAAACAATGGCAATAAAATAACTAATTTATGACCAATAGCTGTAGGACTTTTAGAATTATTGTTTCCAAATGAAAAGCGACAATAAAAAAATGTGAATATCCAAATATTTATATCAAAAATAAAATATTAAACATCCAATATATTAGAGCGGCACAAGTGGTACAGTGGTTACCACCTCTGTTGGCCAAGCTCACTTACCTGGGTTCGAAACCGGGATGATGTCACTTTTAGGAAACTACTAAGCCACTAGACTGATGACAAAAAAAACATCCAATATATTAAAGTTTTAAAAGCATTAAAAATGTTTACATGTCCAAAATATTAAAAATAAGTAAGATATTAAACAAGCAAAACAAAAGAGTTTTGGGTGAACATCAATTGGGTGAGGTTATTGGTGCGGTGGTTTGTGTAGCAGTTAGTGAGGTGAATGGTGCAGTGGTTTTGTGGTAGTGAGTGAGGAGGTTGGTGCAGTCGCCGGAAGTCGTGTATCCATAAATGCTGCAAGTGTGACATCTTGATTTTTCATGTACTTGATAAACAACTTCAAGTTTGCCATGCGACTTTTAGCAATTTTCTACTCTTCATCGCGACAAGCGTTTTCTAATTTTTGTTTGTAAATCTTACAATTAGCAATTTTAAGTTGGGTCGCGATCTCTAAGACTGTTAGTACAAAGCTTCCATCACTATCTTTTTCTTTCCAGTCGTCGAAATTTTTTACAAGACATCCAAGTCCAAAGTGGTTTCCTCTGTCATATGTTTCAGTGGACTAAACACAAAAAATGTACTATTAAACTGATTAAGAGTTTGTCAACATTAATCTATGCAAACGCAGAAAGTCTAACTCAAGTAAACGCAAACAGTAAACACAAAAAAGATGACCTAAGTAGAATGCAAAGTAATAAATGAGTTGAATAATGTTCTCTGGAAACATATGATAAAGAAGCGTAGACATGCCATTGTTGCACCTCATAACCTCGTAAATAAGATACTATAATGATTGCTCAACTTTTATCACACATAATCTGGTTGGAATCATATACGAAATTCAGACATCATAAAACAAATACTATAATTCATATAGCACAAAATTCATACATCAAAATAAGAAATCTCTACTCAAGACAATTTCAAATATAAGATAAACATAGATAGACTAAAATAGATCAATTTCAAACTCACCAAACAGAGAATGTAATTCAAAAAAATTCATACATATAATTCAGAATTCAAGCTAACACTACGAAAAAAACTTAATTTTAAATTATATTTTATGACTCCTTGTTCAGTTGCTAAAATATATGACTCTTTTACGACTACATTTTGACTTATTAATAACTGCAAATATTGCAGCGACGAAGAAGTCACAATGTTACGACAACAGTACATAGTCACTAATAAGTTGCAAATTTCGACATAATTGAGAATATATATCAGCTATGCGTTTGATGTCGCAAAGTACTCCAAAAATTACAAATTTTGTGATATTTCGTTTTCGTAACAGTTTTGTTGCAAAATATCCAGCTAAAAAATTTGTTAAAAACGTTAAAAATATTGAATTAAGTGGCTAAGTAGTCGCACAAACGTGAATCTTATCTGGTAGCCGCAAAGGAGTGACAAGTATTTTTTCTATATAACCACAATCACTTTCACTCCATTTGCATATAACTCAAATAAATTGCTCAAACAAAATTTATTCCTTGTCGACCAAGAGAAAAAAGATTGATAAAAAGTTGAATTCATCACAAGAGTGGATAATAATAGGATTAATCCACACAAAAATATCTCGAGTGATTCTTGGATGGAGTGGGTCAGTTCATGAATTTTAAAAATAGTTAGTTTATCGTGCAGAACAATGGATGTAAATTCTATTGTCCATGTTTAAAAATGTCAAAATTCTAAATTTTTTCCAGAGACAACAGTAAATCTTCTACTATACAAATGCTTCAAAATTAATAACTGAATAAAATTAGAATTTTGACATTCTAAAAAAGGGTAATAGAATCTCGAGTGATTCTTGGAGGGAGTGGATCAGTTCATGAATTTTACAAATAGTTAGTTAATCGTGCAGAACAATGGATGTAAATTCTATTGTCCATGTTTAAAAATGTCAAAATTCTAAATTTTTGCCATGGACAACAGTAAATCTTCTACTATACAAATGCTTCAAAATTGATAACTGAATAAAATTAGAATTTTGTCATTCTAAAAAAGTGTAATAGAATCTACATCCACTGCTTTACGCGATTGAGTGACTATTTGAAAAATTCATGAGCTGATGAACTCCTGCCACATACTCACTAGAGATATTATTAGTGTGTAGATCAAACCTATTTTATATCCAAAAATTTTCTTTATCAATCTTTTTTTTTCTTGGTCGGTCAGGAAGATATTTTGATTGAGTAACTAATTAGAGTTGTATGCAAATGAAGTTAAAGCGATATTTGTCACTCATATGTGATTATCAAATAAGACCGTAGTTTTGTGATTATTTAGCCATTTTTTACGAACTATATTAGGTTAAAACCAGTCATCGCCTAAAATTTGGTGTACCGACTTAATTCAATATTTTCAACATTATTAAAAACTTGTTTTAACTGAATATTTTTCAATAAAACTATTAAGAAATTAAATGTCACAAAAAAATTTGAGACTACATTGCGACTACATACACATAGTAGTCTCAATTTGGTTGCTAATTTTCAACTTGTTAGCGATTATGTACTATCGTCATAAAAGTGTGAATAATAAGTCACAATATAGTTACAAAAGAGTCACATATTTTAGTGACTAAATAAGGAGTCATAAAATGTAGTCTCAAATTAACAATTTTCTTGTGGGGGGGGGGGGGGGNTCTAGACACAGTTAACCTATCTTAATAGATCTTTGTCTGATTTGAATAGAAACACAAACTTTCGCTCCGTGAAATACCATTGAAGGCTTGGATAAAACCTCAGGTGGTGCAATTGGAGTGAAAGTTGATGCTCAAAAACCTCCTTTGGGTCAATCGATCTCTTTAGGTGGGGATATCACACAACTTTTTACTTTTTTCGTGGATCTACAACTTTTACATTATTGAGTCATGGACTCTTTGATGTCGACTTTGAGTAGAGAACAAAGGACTAAAAGTGAACCACACGAGCTAAGTCTTGCATCTGAATTTCTGGATGGTAACCTTACTACATTGATCTCCTCAATCTCGACCAACATAACAAACTTTATGTAGCCATCAACTATTTCAACCCATGTTCCCCTAACAGGCACATGGACTAACTAATTAGTCAAAATGGGGACCTTAGCTACCTCAACCTTGAAGCAAATGATGGCACCATGAGTCTATGCATTTTGTTCAGACATCACACTTAGGTATGAAAGCCAACAGAGCGACTGCCCAACCATCATGCTCAGAAGCATCATGTTTACCCTATGAAGACAATGAAGCTCTAAAGTAACGATTCCTCTGGGCTGCTAAGATGAGTCTAACCATCTCTAATATGCACTGAACCACAATCCATGGCTTCAAGGATGATAGCATGCCCATGGTAATAATACCCAATTGTTTCTCTTCACATATCTATAAAACAAAAATAGTATGTATTAGAACAATTCTCTCCATGTTCTATCCCATCATGAGGATTAGCTAATGTGGTCGTCAATAGATTGTAGGGTAGAAAATGCAATATTTACTCTAGGAAAGTAAGTGAATATTCATTTTTATTTCACATCATGGATGCAGAAGAATCATCTCATATGTCCCTAAAAATAAAAATGACATCTCTTATATCCTTGTTTCACCTACTATGCCCTTATTGTTTTAATGATATATGATAAGACCAAATTACCCCTCTCTTAATTATTGAAGAATTAAAAAAAGAAAGAAAAAGAAGATCGAAAAAAGAAAAAAAAACAAAACGCATTGAACGCCTCATCTCGAGAACGTTGTTTTCTCCATCGTCGTCGTCGACCTCTACGCTGCCGCCGTCGAGAATTCCAGCAAAACTGGTCGGAATCAAGGTTAGTTCTTCTTTCCTCCTCGAACATCATTAGATATAATGTTGGTTTAGGGTTTGCAATTGGATTGGATGAATTTGGTATACAGAATTTTGTTTTGCCATTGTTTCTGGGTCAAATTAGTACATTAAATTGGTAAAAAGTTCATTGAAGTGGGTGAATGAGGGTGAACATGCAGTAGATTCACACCCGAGACCATTAAATCTGAGTTTTTGTGATAGGGGAACTAAGTAGCACTAATGAAACTGATTTGAGGGAGGATTCATTAAGTAACACTGGGAAACTGGTAAAACTGTGGGGAAGACGTTGAGTTTTTTGCATTATTTTGGCAGGATACAATGAGTAAGTATGTGAGCATATATTTTCAATTTCAAGGTCGTATTTATAGTGTAACGTTGAAGGAAATATCAGTGGAGGATATAACTTTGTCAATGATAGAAGAAAGGCTCTATAAGAAGCTTGCGTTGGATGAAAGCAAGGTTAAATTGGAATTGAGTTACATTCAGCTGCTAGTTGGATTTGAGGAACAATTAAATATTTTTGATGATGAAGATCTGTTTGTTTATATAACGACCATCGATAAAGAGAATCGTAGATGTCTTTTGTTTGTGGAGGCTACAGGTAGATCAGAACCGCTCGAGCACTTGTTGAGTACAACTCACGGATGACTCTATGAATTTTGTAATATCCTCTATAATGTAATGTGTGTGTGTGTGTTAATTATACAATTATATTAATGTAATGTGTATAATAATGTTTTGGTAATGTTTATTGGGTTATTTATGATTCAGACCGATATATGAAAAGAAATGAAATTAGTTTGAGAAAAATGATTCAGGCCCGACCCATTACGAAAGCCTCTTAATAACTCAAACCCATTTCATTTCTATCGTTTCATCTCCTCCTCCTTCTTTATTTGTCTCTGATTATTGGGGAAAAAGTCATTTTTCGTCTCTTTCGCTTAAAAAACAATTTTTTTCTCTCTTCAGCTAATGGCAGCGTCATCGTCTTCTCCAAAGAATC
>OVAN01004155.1:0-26687 GCA_900406275.1 Anastatica hierochuntica
TCTCAAGAAGCTTGTGACACTTCTTGGATTTCCATGGGTCTTAGTGAGTAGGGAAAATTAGATCTTGAGAAATGGTAGTTTAAGGTTAGATCTAAGATTGTAATGGGTATTAGACTAGATCTTTGCATAGATTGCTACTAGATCTAGTTTAGTTCTTCAAAGTTCATTGCTTGCTCAAAGACGCCTAGAAAGTGTTCGATGAAATGCCTGAGAGAACTAGATCTATGTCTTTCACTTAGGCCCACGAGAGTGGATGTTACCTAGGTGCTAAATGGCTAATAGGGCTTAAGATTTACTATCACATGCATGCTTAGATGGGCAACGAACGAGAGCTGAGCCTTGTAGTGTGTATAAGTGAATAGATCTCCGTAACGAGAGTGGGTTGATCGATTATTAAGGAATCCTTGGTCTAGGAATAGCTTCGATCATCTAATAAAGTCTAGAGAAACCCATTTGCATTCTTGGATTTAACTCTAAACAATATCCATGTCTCAAGATCGATTTCTTCCATCTTGTGCTAGCTTGTGTGTTTAGGTTGTGTTTCATTTATTTTAAGTATCAACCGTTATCTCTCTCTTGTTATTTGCTTAGCTTAGGAAGTATTGTTTATACCTAGTGTTTGAGTCTCTAGTTCTCGTGGGTTCGATCCTTAAATACTACAATCGACATAGTCGTATTCTTGCGGTTAGTGGAGATTGTTAGTGATTAAGGTTGATAAATTTAAAACTTGAAATTGAGTTAATCACTACCGAAATCTAGCCGTCATCAATTGCACTTAATGTTCATATCTTTATCGCATTTTACTTATTGCTTGCCCTTAATATAGCTTTTATTTATGCAATTTCATTATGCTTTCCTTTATTTATGTTTAGATTTACTTGAGAGTTGTGACACCCCACCTAAATCGATCTCCCTAGACTAGGAATTGTAGTGTATTTGCCTTGCTTAGATCCTAGCTAGTCAAGTCTTCATATCCTTTGGACGATACCTCAAGTACTATAACTCGACAACGTTCTCTTGCATGAATCATTGGGTTAGCTTAAGGTTTATTAATTTAAGCTTGCCACAACGGGCGGTGAAAGCCGTCTGCGTCAAGTTTTGGCGTCGTTGCCGTTGGATTTAGGCTTTAGCTGAATCTTCAAAGAGATTTCTAGATTTCAAGAACTAGGATTTACTTTTTTCTTATTTTACCAAGGTTGTAACTTGCTTTTGTTGATTTTTTTCGGATTTTTAAGGTAAATGATAACAAGGTCTAGAAGTGAACCACATTCAAGAATTCTTGACATTGATGCCAACACACATCGAAAGACAAAACTCTAGACAAAGAAGAGCTAGAAAAAGACAAGCCCATCCACATAGATTGGGAATGAATCAAGAAATAGAGGAAGAAAACCCCCCACTTATGGAAAATCAACAACGAGCACACCCTCCACAACAAGGAGCGTTTGTTGGTCATGAGGACCGACATAACTACCCAATCCACCCACCTAGAGAAGAAGCAAGTACTGCAGAAGGCGATGAGGCATTCGCTAATGGCGAAAGGTGGCAAAAGGATGGGGATAACGCATCCACTAATTCGCAACAAAAACTTTGAAATCAAGTCTAGCTTGATTAATATGGTACAAAATGGTCGTTTTTCGGTCTAGCATTGAAGAATTCTCTTGAGCATTTGGACAATTTTCAGAGGTTGTGTGGAACGGTGAAAATAAATGGAGTGGTGAAGGATGTGGTCAAATTGACTTTGTATCCATTCTCTTTAGGAGACAAAGACTCACAATGAGAGAAGAGCGTTGTGACATTTTCTATCACACCTTGGGATGAATGCAATAAATGGTTCTTGGCAAAAAATTTCTCACCTCAAAGAACGACGAAAATATGGTATGAGATTTCTATTTTCAAGCATGGAGTAGTAGTATCACTATATAAATCTTGGGACCGCTTCAATGGATACATTATGAGTTGCCCCTATCATGGGATCAATAAAGGCAACTTGATTCAAACTTTCCATAGAGGAATCCATGAGAAGTTCCGCCAAGATTTGGAGATTGCTTCAATGGGAAGTTTTGCTAGTCTCTCCGCCGGACAAGGAGAGAAGCTTATTGAGAATATGGCCCAAAGCGACCATTGTGATGGAGATGACTATCATAGAACGGTTAAAAGCATGAAATCAATGGATTTCAAGATCTAGGAGCTTAGTGACAAACATGAGAGGCTCATTCTCCAAACAAAAAATAAGTGTTCATTTTGTTGAAATCGAATGCAAAGGAAGAAAAGATGGTGAGAATCAAGAAAAAGTGAGCTATGGCCAAGGAGGGTGCTATGAAAAACTCTTAAACCAAGAATACAAACCTTAATAACAACAACTTGTCATACTGAAGCACAAATGTGGAAAATCCACAAGATCAAGTCTACCCGCCCAAACATAATCAACAAAGGTACCAATTCCAACCAAAACAAGACTTCTACCAAAAACTCCAACATCAAGCAAGGGCTATTGGAGGTAATCAACAATGATCTGAAGCCATGGAAGATGAATTGGGAATTGAATTTATTTGAAATCCTATTGAGAAGGAAGGTCATGTCGAATCTATAATATGTTTCGATGAACCTAACACTCCTAATGGAAAGGAGTTTGAAAAAAATAAACTTTACTTCTTAAAGGAGGTGTCGAATTGGATGAGAAGAAGAAAGAGCATTGGTTTGAAGATAAGGCTAATAAAGAAGATATGGTTAAGGAAGCTATGAAGGAAGAAAGCTTCAAGAAGGAGGAAAAAGAAGAAGGTGATATCTCAAGGGATGAGGCACTTGAAAAGAAAGGAGAAAGACCAAAGATTCCTAGGGACATGGCTAGAGAAACGAATATGAGTGATGAAGAGATCGTTATCGTTAACTTAGCGGCTCTTAAGATAGAGTTACCGTATCCTCAATGTTTCAAGAAAGAAATCTTGGGAGTACACTATAGAAAGATGACGCGGATGGCCACTTAGACATACCACAAGAATGGTATGAGGAGGCTAAAACTGATGAAACAGTTAAGGCAAAGCTTGAGAAGAAGTTGGCTATGATAAACAAGGTAGAGAAGGTTTTGCAAGCTAATGGCATTCCTACCACTAGAGTCGTTGAGAAGGTACTAAAAATAGTGAATTTTAAGGAAGATTCGTTATACCTTATGCTCTTAAAGACAACCAATTTGAAGATGTTTTAGCAGATATCAGTGCTAGCTTGAATGTCATTTCTCTAGATCGTGTCAAGGAACGTGGTTTACAATATGGAATAAAAAAAAAAGAGCTAACCCCATACTTTTGGGAGATGCTACAAGGAAGATTGCAATGGGAAGATTGGAAAATATGGAGCTAAGAATTGCGAACACTCTCATGAAGTGTGCTTTTGTTGTCATGGACACAAAGTCCAATCAAGCTAGGTTCCCGATCATCTTTAGAACTCTTTTCTTGTTAACCGCGGGTGCTATAATCGATTTTGATGCCAAGGAAATGTTTTTAAAGAAAGTTTATGAAGGATCGTCTTATCCTATGCTTAATCTCGATCAAGATTTTGGATATTGTGGGGCAATATACCAAAAAGGAGCTAAGCCAAGTGGTAAGACCTAAGAGGAAGAGAGCTATGAGAACTTTTAAAAGGATGGAGTTTGGGATTGGTTCTACAGAAACAAAGGAACCCAGGTTGCTTCCCTTGAAAGGAGTTGATCTATTAGAAGGAAGCCACATCCATCCCACCTTACATCTACAAGGCTAGCTACAACCCCAATTTCTAAAAAAGCAAAGGGGGTAAAGAACTTCTTCAAGATCAAAGAATGGGCTATGAAGAAAGCACCAATAGGAAAAAAACCATGAAGACGTGGTCCTTGTCTGCACCATCTAAATTGGAGAAGTAAGGTCAAGATAAAGACCTTAAACAAGTGCATTTGAGAGGCAATTTCATGACTATCCTTTGTAAATTTTTTCTTTTATCGCTTTAGGTCTTTAAATTCAATAATGATGGTTATGTCTTGAAACATTCTTGTTTCAACATCATTTTTTTGCTCTAAGCATACGTACCGAAGGAGAACCATTCGAAGCAAGAATAAAATGGGAAGGAGGAATATTAAATAAACACTTCCAATGAGTCGAAGTGACTCAACGCTTAGAAATTTTCCTAATGGCTAAGGTATGTCCTCTAAATTCAAGCATTTAATTTGCGTTTCACCATTTTAAAAGTCTTTCAAGAGTGATTTTGCTAAAACTTAATTTAAGAAAACCTAATGATTTTGATTCATTTACAAACATTTGGTCCTAACTTTCACAAATTTAAGAAATTAAATTTTTCCCTCCAATTCTAAAAATTCAAATTTGGGTTAGTTTACGAAAATTCAAAGGATTTTAAAGATTTTGTAAACATAGAGACCATTTTTCAAATAATTTTTTACACTTTCACTCTTAGCCACTACATTTTACTCTCTCTCTCTTCTCCCCCCCCCCCATCGAAATTCCTCCCNTTTTCAAGGGGAAAGCTTTGATTTTTAAGAGAGAAAGTGTCTGAAAGTGTGTAATTTTTTGTTTTCTAAGTGCATTAAAGTTCTTTTCTACATTTCATCATCTTCAAACATCAAGAAAAAGGTGTGAAAATTTCAAAAAGCCCCTCATTTATCCTGAAAAATTTCGATTCTTATAGGTATGGGATTTGTTAATGTTTTCTGGAATTCATGAGTAGAAAGAGTTTAGGTGTGAAGGTTTTATGAATTAAAGTCACTTGGAGACACCTAGAAATGGATGAATCAAATATGTGTTCTTAGAGTGAATAGTGTTTGAAATATCATTTAGGGAAATCTTTGAATTTATTGGTTCATATGTTTAATGGGTGTTAGATATGCTTTAAATCATGTATCACTTTCTTGATTTGGAGGAACTTTAGAGATGCCATCCATCTCCTAAAATTTTGGTTTTTATAAAGTGTTAGTGGGAAAGTTGATTTTTGATTCTTACATGGCTTGGATTGTGATGTTTGTTAAGTGCTTGCTTTGTTGTGCATACTTGTAACCACTACTTTGAGTTAGATATGTGATTATGAATTTGGGAATATTATATTTAGTGCACATCATGTCTAAATTTAGAGATGTTCTTAAAAAGGTATCAATATGGATCTTGAACTTGGTAGTTTAGTAAGCAGTTAAAACAAAGTCAGGAATTTGGAAAGTGAAAAGTCAAGTGCATACTTATGTTTGACTCCTTGATGGCCGAAAATCATATATACTTGGATAATGGCATCTCGTTTTATGATTTAATATGTAGCACTTAGGATTATGATGAGCTTGAGGAAATTGCCAAAAAAATTTAATATAAGTGTTTGTGCTTAAGAATTAATTCCAATTTGAAGCCAAATCCTTGTTACTTATTCATTTGTTTTTTAAATCTTTAAAACTCACTTTGTTTACATCTTTGAGTGTAGGAACCAAAGTAATGGCACCACCAAAGACAGCTATGAGGCTATCATACACAACATGGACATAACAAGAGAAAGAACAATATTTTCATCTTCAACGCAACCATACACTTGAGTGTCCCCAAAAGATACCCTACTTACCATTGTTTATACCACTCATATTTTTCGTTTTATGTGTGCTTTTAAAAGTTTCTCTCACGGCTTAGGATTCACCGGGACGGTGAAGTTTAAGTACGGGGGAGGGGCTTCGTACTAATGTCGATTTTTAGTTGTGTTGTTTTCGTTTTTAGCATCTTTGGGTCTTGCATTGTCAATATCTAAGTTTTTGAAAAACAAAAAAAATTATTAAAAAATTTTAAAAAGCCGAAAAAATCAAAAATATTTTAAAAAAGAAAAAGATTTTCAAATTTTTTTAAAAGCATTGCAAACTATTTGCATCATTTGTATATACTTTGGTTGATAAAAGCATATATGATTGCATTTACATAAGGAAAAATGATGGAATTGCCTTGTAGATAGTTAAGTTTTGCTTAATGACCAATGCCCTCACTAGAAGTACAATGTTGCATAGACTGCTTTTAGTCTTTAGAAAATCCGTGATCGGAATTAACCGCTCGAAGGTCTTTGTGAATTTGAGCTAAATGGTCTTTTGAGTCAATTCCTATCTAAGTGGAACTTAATTAAATTTAAATTTTGCTAATGGCCTTTGCTATACATGACCATGGGAAAACACTAACAACTGAGCTATGTTTTAACCAATTTTACCATCCTCTCTTAGTTCAAATGGTTACTCTCACTTTTAGAGTAGTAACCAACCCTTAAAAACCCTAAACCTTTCTTTAAAAAAACCCCTAAAGTATTGTTTGTGAGGCATCTTTTGGAAAGTGCACACACAGGAAAAAACCTTAGTGAATTAAAGTTGAACAACAAAGAGGATACTTCCTTAGATTTGGTCTCACTCTAAGGTAAACTAGAGTCTTAGGAGGGGAACATCTTTAATGGTTATTATAGATATTGTCAAGTAAGTGTTCCCTATTGTAAATATGATCCTAGGTTGTTTGAATCAAAGAAAGTGAAGAAGAAATATTGAAAAACAAAGAATAAAGAAGTGGAAGGAAAAAGACACTAGTGATTAGAAAAGTATAAGCTCTAACCTTAGAAGTTGAAGAAAAGCTTAGATAGTCCATCCTTGTCATGAAAAGAAAAGAAATAATCCAAAGTGATTAGTATAGTGACTCTTAAAATAAATAGAAGGTCGGTAGCTATGAAGAGAAAATGTCTAAGAATTTCTAGTTGTCAACAAAAAGAAAAGAAAGAGTGTTCAAGAAATATAATGCCTATGGTTTGTAGTACTAGGATGGTAATGATATTAATTAACTTTCTAGATTCTTAGGAAGCAATGGATGAGAACAATTAGAGGAAGTAAATGCTTTGTATGCGTAAATTGTTCGGCTACCACCTTTCTTTTGGCTATTTATTTGCACTACTTTTTTAGAGAAACAACAATAAAATTGAATGAGCCCTCTTGTTTTCTACATTTCTTTGTACAAAAACTCTTTCTTAAACTCCAAACCGAATGGATGAGATGCATTTCCCATAAGTAAGAACTCACGCTTAAGCTTAATTGAATGTAAAAAGGAATTGGCGATGGGATTATTTATGGATGCTTAGCTTAGATTCTACGAGTTGGTCTTGTGATGATCATTGATAAGTACATAGGCTCTTAGATGATCTTTTAACCATTATACTTTTTTTAAGGAAATTCGGCATAAGGCATTCCTTTTATATCTTTGTTTTGAGTTTCCGCTTTTAAACTTCGCTTCTAGGTGTAGTCTTTGTCGTTTGCTTGAGGACAAGCAAAGGACAAGTCCGAGGGAGTTGATGTGTATATAATTTCATGCTTATTTAGTTGTATTTTAGCTTAGTTTCATTCACTTTTAAGATGTAAATATTGCATTTGAACCTTAGAATCTATATAGTTTGAGTCTAGAGTCTAGTTGTAGGATTAGAATACATATTCTTGCATTTGTAGGTATCACTTTTGGAGTGGCTCAATGGAGGCTCAAGAGATGGATTCAAGGTGGTTTTGAAGTCAAAAAATAAAGGAAAAGAGGAGCTAGATGCATGGGGATTATGTGGAAATAAAGAAGCTACCAAAGGGCCAAAGAAAAAGCCAAAGACTGCCAATATATGTGGCTATCGACCTGCAGGTCAATAGTAGCATGCATGAGGTCGATAGCCACATGCACTCGAGACCCTGCTGCCTAATCCATGTCACTTTTGACCCATTTTTCGATAGCTTATGCGCTAAGTCGATTGTGGAATGCAAGACGGATTCCCCATTTGGTATAAATAGACCCTCTTAATCTTCCAGAACACACCTTTGAACAATTTTGTTATATTTCATTGTTCTATCTCTCTATTTTGAAGATATAAACTCTAGTAATAACTATTTGGTTTCTTTGTTTTAGATTTTTGTTTCTCTTCTCCATCTCTTTCTTTATCTTACTAATCAAAGAACATGGAAGCTCAAAGACCCAATCTTTGTCTTTGAATTTCCATAGATCATACTGAATAGATCCTTCAATGATCTTGAGATGTAGTAAGTCAGGGTTAGATCTAGGGTTGTAATGGATGGTTAGGCTTGATTTTGGAATAGATTACTGATAGCTCAGGTTTTCACCCGAGATAACACTACAAGCGTACAGATGTACGTTGTAGTGGTTCGAGATCGAATCCACAGAGACCAAAGGTAGCTGAAGAGTTAAAATCAAACAGCGGGCAAAGGCTAAAAAGATGTCTTGTAGAGATGATGCAAAATCGAAAATAAGAGAGCACAGAAAACGCAGCAAGCAACGAGGTGGGAAACAATTCAAAGAAGTGTTGGGCATCAGGTATTCTCGGGGAAACATTTTATTGTTTACTTAAACTATAAATTAGAAGAGATTAAGAACCGTCTTGAACTCAAATTCTAATCAAGAACTGATCTACTTCCGTAGCATCAGCGCCTTATGCACTAGAAATCTCGAGACTAACTGTCGTTGACCCTCGACTTCTAGTCCTCCATTACTAACAAATTTGATAGGTTCACAATTCACTTAAACATCAACTTTCGTTTGCTTAAGAATAATTGTTCATCTATAATTTTTAAGGCATTTAAATATTCACCTTCCAGCAGTTAAACAACCTAAGATCAAAAACTAAGTGATCAATTTAGTTTCATGCATTACGATTAACCATAGATAAATATCCATTAGATAATATCCCTAACCATGCAATTCTATATCAACAAATAATGACTCCCCTTTATGAGAACCCTAAACCCAACGAACAGACTACTCACTCATAGATAAAGCAAAAACACAAATCAAATTGAGAGACATGATCGTATATTGCATAAATAAAAGTAAATAGGGTTCTGAAAGCTTCTCAATCGAAGAACTAAGATGCTTCTTCTCCCTAGGATACAAACTCAATCTCTCTGCTCTTCAAGTCTCAAAAACTGCATAATGAAAGGAAAAACTCGAGTCTAGGTCATTTAGGTGAAATCCGGTCCGAAATAAGTTCGGTCTGGTTCTTCGTAAAATCGGTCCGCAGATTAGGACATATATCAATCGATCCATGTCTGGACCGGTCGATCTGTGTCCAAAATTCTGGGTATTTTCCAGCTTTGCACGAACACGTCCTTCGAGGCTTGAAATCCATCCAAAATGCTTCATTTTCGCACATTCAAGCTCGGATTCTGTAAAAAACAACAAAGAAGAGACAACTGCGCCAAAATAATCCGAATACAAACTAAAAACCTTAGATCTTGAAAGAAAACCGTACTAAAAACCTACTAAAATACTGACACATCAATTCCTACTAGATCTTGTTTAGTCCTTTGAACGTTCAATGCCTACTCATTGACGCCAAGTAAGTGTTCGATGAAATGCTTGAGTGAACAAGATCTATGTTTTTCACTTGGGCCCATGAGAGTGGATGTTACCTAGGTGTTAGATGGTTAAAAGGGCTTATAGATTACTCTCACTTACATATTTAGATAGCCAAAAAGCGAGAGTTGAGCCTTGTACTGTGTATTGGTGAATATATCTTCGCCATGCGAGTGGGGTGATCAACAAAGGAGGGTTCCTTGACATAAGAATAGCTTTAGTCCTCTAATAAAGCCTTAAAAATTTCCATTATAGTTTTAGATTGACCCTGAACCAATTCATATGTCTCAAGATCCGATCTTTTACACTGATCGCACTTAAAGTTCTTTTCTTTATCGCACTTTACTTATTACTCGCCTTTCATATAACTTTTATTTATGCAATTTCATTATCCTTTCCTTAATTTATGTTTAGATTTAGTTGAGACTTGTGACACCCCACCTAAATCGATCTCCCTAAAATATGAATTCTAGTGTATTTGCCTTGTTTAGATCCTAGCTAGTCAAGTTCTTAAATCCTTTGGACGATACCTCAAGTACTATAACTCGACACTGTTCTATTGTGGGAGTCGTTGGGTTAGCATAAGGTCTATAAATTTAAGCTTGTCACGACGGGCAGTGAAAGCCGTCCGCGTTACCTATGCACATAATGAATTGTTGGATGTCCAATCTTGGCATCTTTTGAATGTCCAGGTCTAAGTGTCTCATGAGCAAATCGATCCCAAGAAGTGTAGGCCATTTCATCCGAGCGAAACTTGGCTTCATCTAAATATTCCAAATACAAAATCTCACACCACTCAACAATAGTCAAAGAGAAAGTGATACCTCTAGATGAAAAAGTGAGAACTCCATCTTGAGCCTTAGCTCATTTTTTCTTGGGATATGAGAGCTCAATAGTGCTAAGGAACTCCTTGGTAAGTTCATCATATACCAGGAAAGAAAGCTCTACAAAAGCTCTCAACTTCAAAGATTCCAAGAACCAAGTGACATTTCTTGTCAATCCTAAAGATTCAAGTGTTGGGAAGTGGATCTTCAATGGAACTTGAACCTTTATAGTTGCAAGGGCTGCCCCATAATAGAAACTTAGATCCATCTTTGGTCCAACAACTCTTCTTCTCGGTTTCGGAGGTTCCAAAACTGTGAGGTTCAATTCTTTCGCTCTTGGCTTTCTTTGTTTCTCTGGTGGTTGAGACTTGGGCACATCATTAATGATTTGAGAAATAGGAACGAAAGCCATCTCTCCTCCTTGTGTCTCTTCTCCATTCTCATCTGATTCATCACTCAAAGCATCTTCCCTCTCACTAGCTATATATTTTCCATGCTTCTTTGTATTCTTCTCTAAGTTCTTCTTAGTAGTTGGTTTCAACTAATTGGACTTTCCGGGCTTCGAAGGATTGCTTTGTTTCTAAATCTTTATAGTTCTTTCCATTCGGATAGCTATCCTTGTTGGTTTCCTCACAATCTCCTCATTTTCCATTATTAAATGTCCTTCAAAATCAAAAACTCAAAGAAACAATGAGTCTCTTGAAAATTTCAAAGAGAATCATATATGTTCTTAAACAATTTGTAGTAGCAAAGAAACATCTAAATGATATGAGAAACAAATCAAAAGCATCAAACAAGAAAGAACTCAAATTTCTCAAAAACTCAAAGTCATTTTCTGGTTGTATACACTTTGCCAAAAATCATCATCAACAATTTCAATTTTGTGGTCAAATGATGCAAAATAATTAACATATCCTAATTGTACATAAGAAAATGGCTTAAGAACAAGCAAATTTAGTAAATTTATGCTCAAATTTTCAGATTTTTAAGGTTCCTAAAGTTCAATAATTTGAAATTTCAAAATCTAATGGAAACAAACCATTTAACATGTTTTAATTGTAAGTCATGAACCCAACAAGCTTTTCTAAAGAAAATCACCAAGAATCAAGCTAAGAAAAGGCTAAATATAAGAAATTTATAAAATCCTAAGAATTGTAACTTTAAGAGAAATAGAGTTTAAGAACATAGCTTGATGCTTGAATGAAGAAAGGAATGAGATTCTTCAATTGAAATTAACCAAACATTATCAAATGAACAAAGAATTCAAGGTTCTGAAAATTTGTTCTTAGGGTTCTAAAACTTTCTAAAGAGAAAGAAATGAAGTTTTAAGAGTTTTATATCCAAAAGAAAACCAAACTCTTGTTTCTCCTTCCATTACTTTCGAAACTGGTTTAGTAATTTTAGGGGAATCGGGTTGTTTTGCTAAAAACCGGGTTTTGGACAACAAAAATTAATATTTGGGTCGTACCTCTCGGGACTGATCGAGAACCAGAATTAGGAACGAACCGATCGTGTATTTCATGCCAGCCAGTTGGGAGAAGTAACTAACGAGGCACGGAAGGCTTGTGACCTGTCGCCTAGCCTTTCTCGGCAAATACTGGTCCTAACGCTAACTCCAACTGTTTGTGGGGCTCCCTTTGAAGAAATGGTCGTGCAAAGGCGCTAGGAGTCGGTCATGTTCCATGGTGTGGCACACACCGGTCCGGGAGCCTCCGACGAACGGTCGAGACATGTTCTCGGCCGTTTTGGGTTTTCCTTGGTCGTTTCATGTTCCGATCATTAGTTTTTAATTTTGGTTGGTCGGTGAATGCTCCAGGATGTTTTTTCTAGCACCAAAATGTTTTTAAACATTTTTCATGATTGATTTTTCCGAAAGAATTGAAGATATAGTCTTGTAGATGTTCTTGAGTTCTTGAAAAAAAAAAATTGACTGGATTAAGAACTTGTTTGGATAGCTGGTCGTTGTTGCTCGGATCTCTAGGGTAATATGATGAATTTTAAGTCTGCCAACTTGATTCTCATCTAAGAATGACACATTTGGCTTAGTCAAGCTCATTGGCTAGCCGTCAAAGACATAATGTTAGCCAAAAACTAATATTTGAGAAATCAAAATTATAACGGGGCTGTTTTGTTTATAATGGTCACTTTCCTTGAGCATCTTTGATGGTTTGAGCTGATTTGCTTGGCGGGTACTGGAAATCTTCATGTCTCTTTTTGTTATGAAACTTGATCCTCCGGGCAAGTTTTGATTTTGAGCATTTCAGGGTCGGTTTCTCTCAGGCTTAACACCTATCATATAGTGTTAATTTAAAAAAAATGAATTATGAGGTTTGTTTACCTCTTTTGGTACTGTTTAAGACTCTCCGGAATAGCTCTCAATGCTTTTGTATGATCAAATGATGGCAATCTCAAGCTTATCTTCTTGGTTCTTTATGATATCATCACTTTGTTCTAAACATATTTAATTTGAATATTTAGTTTGATTGGGGGACCTTAACATCCTTCTACAGTATAAAATGAATGTTTGGAATGGTTCAAGAGTTGGCTTAGACTATTTGGATCCGCTTTCTCGCCAAAGTTGAAAAATTGATTTTTAGTCATTTTGCTCATGACACCGGCCGATTGCCACATTGTGGCACACTCCAATATTTTGTCAATCTTCACCTAGCCACATCAACTTTCAAGTTTGTTCTTGAGTCCGATTTTTTTTCTTGATTTTCTAAAATCCTAATAAAATAAAAACTAACTATTAGAAATCTAAAGAATTCCTAGAAAATTAAAAATAAAATTTAAACTATGTAGGTTGCCTCCCACAAATCGCTTGTTTTTGAATCTTTGGCTCGTATCCTTTCACTTTTAGGCGTGATCGGTTTCAACTGAAGGAATTGTGGTTCTTTTAGCTTCTGGAGTGACTGAAATTGGTGGTGTAGAGGGTGATTTTAAATCATCAAGTGTGCCTCCAATAGCTTCAAAAATCACAATTACCTTCGGGAATAGCTTAAGAGTGCTCTCGAACTTCTTTTTGTAAATATCATCGTTCTTCACATCAAGACCAATGGGGATTCGGATCTTGACTTTAAAATAGGATGTTGGAAACTCGTAAACCTCTTCTTCTTCTCCATCAACGTCCAAGAAAGGGTCAGTTTGTACCCTGATGGCACAAGACCCTCTATTTGCATCCATTTTCACCGGTTTTGAAGAAATTGGCGTTTTGATGGATGTAGCTTCTTTCTTTAAGACTTGTTGTGTCTTGTGGCTATCTCAGGGTCTAAACAAACCTTTTCGTCCTCTGAAATAACTTCATTTTCTCTGGAGTTATAGCTCACAACAGGGTAGTAGACTTGCTTGTTCACTCTTGATAAGCAAATCCTTTTGTTGGGGAAATTGAAGATTGCTCCAGCAGTAGCTAAGAAACAGGAGCCAAGGATCAGTTGATTTCTCTTCCCTCCTTTAATAAAAACAACTTGAAAGTCATTAGGTATGAAAAATCCTCCTACTTCATGCAAAACATCAGGCAAAAATCCAAATGGTGTGGATGTAGACATATCAACATACTTGATAGAGATTCGAGATGGTCAAAAGTTTGAGAGCCCTAAGTCATTAAACATTTTTAGTGACATAATATTCACATTAGCTCCTGTATCATATAAGCAATCGTCAATCCTAACTTTATTTATTGAGAAAGGAATGATGAACTTCCCTAGGCGTTCGATCTTCCCTAAAGGAATCGTCTAGAGTCTCTTCTTGTAAGCTCTCATAGATTCGTTTGGTAAATGATCCAGAGGTGATTTTCCTTGAGAGTTCAGGTCTTGAAGAGTTTCTCGTCAGTAATCACACCCTTCTTAACTTCCTTTAAGTTGGCGACCTTGCAGAATGATTTCGCCGGGTTTTCCTGTTTCTTGACTGCTTCACTTGTTAGAGTGATTTGAACTTCAAGCTTCTGGACATGAGTTACAATGGCTTCATACTTTTTTGTAAGCTCATTTTATACGTTTTCCAGCCTCTCATTAATCTCCTTCTGGTTTGGTTTCATCTCTTGCAAGATTTGCTTCAACATTGTCTTAAGCTAGCTCTCTTGTGGATTTGACGCATTGGCTTGAGGATAAGTGAATGGTTGCTTCACTAGGTATATTCCTTTGTTAAAAGGTTGTTGCTTAGGTTGATAGGAAGCTCTTTTCTAGGCATTTTGAGGTGGATAGTATTGATCTTGAGGGTTCTCTACATTAGTTTTTTCGGTATGACAGATTTGAGTTGTTTCGATATCCTTGGTTGTATCCCTTATTTCCAAAGTTTCCACCAATGTAGTTCACTTCTTTCTCATTCTCATCTGTTCCATCTTCTAAATACTCTATATTTGGAGATTTATTGGAGTCTCCAATTATCTCGACAGCATGAACTCCTCATCTATCTTTTAGTAGTTGAGAAAACATCGTCTTTAGCTCTGAAATTTTTGTAGCTTATGTTGAAATGTTGGATCCAGCACATTTCTATCATAAATAGGACCACTATTTGCATTACTAAAAGCTAGGTTCTCGATCAAATACTTGGCTTTAGGCACGCATTTGGTCATGAAACTCTCATTGCTGGTTGTGTCTAGCGAAAGCTTGTACTTATGGTCAATACCGTTATAGAAAATGTTCCATATATTTCCTTCAAAGAAACCATGGTTTAGGCAGTCCCTTATGTACTCCTTGAACCTTTCCAATGCTTCATAGAAGGATTCAGTAGGTCCTTGTTGAAAGCTTGTGATTTTGCTTCGAATGGAACTCGATCTCCGCTTAGTGTAGAATTGGTTGAGGAATTCACCTTTGTATTCACCCCAAGTGGTGATGTATTATGGTGACGGCGACTTCATACATCTAAGAGTCTTATCATTCAGTGAGAATGTAAAGAGCTTAAACTTAAAGTAGTCTCGCGGAACTCCATTTGTTCACGTAGTATTGTATGTCTCTTCAAATGTGTCGATATGGTCAAGAGGATGTTCTGTGGACAGTCCATAGACTTGATTTTTGAGGACGAGTTGGATTCCTATACAAGAAGAATGCCTCAGAAGAATCGAAGACTCTAATAGTTTGAGGATAACGAGGATTTTTTGATGAGCTTGTCCTTGAGGGGGCTCATTCTGAGGTAAACCTTGGTTAATCAAGGCTTGAAGTAGTTGTGGGAGTTGATATAATCCAACTAAATTCCCAGCAGGAATTTGTTTTGCGTTATCCACTCGTAGATGTGTATTTCCTCTTCCGGGTTGGTTTTTTGGAATAGGGGCAGCACTAAGAGGTCCTTGTGGGTTTTCTTGGACTCCTTAAGTCCAACAGCAGCAGGTAAGTTGGCGTGATGTGGAAGAAGAGCAGAAGGGGTGACGGAAAGTCCATGGCTAGCAGCTACATCTCCTTGTTCAATGAGAACGATTTGATTATCCACAAGATGTGGTTGTCCATGAGGAGAATTCTGGTTCGGATATTCTATAGCAGATAATATTTCTCTCCTTTGTCTCCACAAGGTACGTTCAATGATGTCACATGGAGGATTGACTGTAGATGGGTCGTCCAAAGAAGATCTTCTTTGCATTAAAACTGAAAAGAAAAACGAAAAAGAAGTAAAAACTGAAAATAAAAACGTTCTAGACTAAAATCAATATGTAAAAACATGTATGTAATGAATCAAGTCCTGGCAATGACGCCAGAAAGCTGGATAGCGTGTCAAGTTTCACCCAAAAGACACAACTGCTGCAAGTGAATAGTGTAGTTGCAGTACTTCAGGTTATCGATCCTACGAGGACAAAGATCTTACACTACAAATTTTAAAATCAATTTCAGCTAAAACAGAAAACAAAAAGGTTGTTTGGTGAGTTTAAGACTAAAATACAACAACTTAAAATAAATAAAAGGATGTAAATCAATGGGAAAAAGCGTTAGGCACATAGGACATTCGCAAAGAATCATGCGTCATAGAAGAAACCGACTTGTTTAGGGATTAGAATTAAGCAACGTCTAGAACTCGAAAACACTAATTTAGATCCTCTCCACTTTTGAGGTTTGGGATTCTATGCTTAAGTATCAAAGGACATCGACTCTCGTACAGCCTTGTAATAAGTAAACATGCATATATGGATACAGGTTTTGCTAAGTTCATTGAGCCAAGGTGATCTACTTTCCAAGTCTCCTTGTAACTCAGCTTGTCAAAGATTTAGTTCAGATGATTTTACAAGCTTTTGGAATGAGATTATATCTATGGATAAACTACTAGATGCGGTGTAGAGTAATGATGCATAAAGATCAACCGAGACAAAGACTATATGAATCCCTAATCAAATCCTCGCATCTTATGATAACATGATCTCTTTTAGAAGCCCAAAAACCTAACAAATGAACTAATAAGACATTGAGCATGAAAAACAACAAGAAATCAATGAGAAAAACATCATTAAATAGATCAAGAGTAAAATAATCTTCTCTATGAACAAGTATGAAATGGATCTCTCCAAAGAACACTTGAAAACTTGAAGAAGATTGAAAAGATCTCTCAAAGCTTTTGACGGCTCTGTAAATCTCTGTAAAATGTCGTTTCTCTCTCTATTCTAAAGGCTAAAAAATTATTTATAATGCTAGGGCTTCTTGGGTCATCCTTGGTTATGTTGGTTCTTGCGGAATCAAAATAAGTTACGCGAACCGAAAGATATGAGGAAAAATCTATCTCCGACTATGAAATGCAACTGCGACTGGAGTGTGCTTAAAATGGACATTCGGTCGGGGGTGGCAATTCCATCACCCGGTCACAACTTCAATCTTGCTCCACTTGCTTCGTTTCCCTTCGCTTAAACGTCTATAACTTCTCGGTCAAATCTCCAAATGACTTCAAACCACTTGTATTTGAAAGCTAACTCTAAATTCAAACTTTTGAAAAAATTCTGACTCAATCCAAGTAAGGGAAGACGATCTTTCTGATGCTGAGAATATGTCATGATTGGTAAAATGAAAAACTCAAGTGTTTGAGCTTCCATCTTCATGATCCGTCAATGAAACTTGCTTGGTAATTTGAATGAGATCCAACTAGCATGTTTCTCCATATTTTTTTGATGATTTAACCATATTAGTCCCTAAAATCATAAATTAAAGAAAACTACCTCTTAAGGTCGAAAAAACGTTAAAAATCTGCATATAAATAAGTAAAAATCCAACTAAAAACGGTAAAATAATAGTGTTATCACATACCAATAGGGTTTTCAGCGTATTCATTGCAGCTTACCGACCCACGCACGCTAGGTAGCGAAGACTGGTGTAATCTTGGAGCAAACGCATATCAGCTCATCGACTCGAGCATACCAATTGTACCAGACTGTCGAGCCTTCCAAATTGTTTCTGAGCGTTAATCAACCCGAGCACAATGACCCACAACCCTTGTCTCAGCCCCTTGAGAATCTAAATTTGTCAATAAAATCATTGAACCAAACAAGTTTGTCTTGGTTCGACCCACAAAAATTGTTCATTACTATGTAAACAAATCTTGGAAATCTAAAGACCTAAGTTTGATTTGTTCTTTCCTCTTTTGATCTTTCAATACCTTGAATGGTTTTTCTCATTATGAGTAAAGTTTCAATTTTTCCTATCTATTTCATCTTTCTAATTATGTTTATGATCATTTCTCATGTTTTTACATGTTTTCTCTCATGATTAGTGAGTAGTCATTTTTGTAGTTTATGGGTTAGGTAGATTATGGTAGATCTAGATGTTTATTAGGATGTTAAGGGCTAGATTCTTGTAGTTTACATGATTAAGGGGTGCTTATTGGTAGAAATGAAGTGATCAATCAATGTTTAGATTGGATGAATTTCACACCCGAAAGGTGTTTGATGAAATTACTAAGAGAACTTTTAGATTGCTTAACACTCTTAGCTTATGGGAATAGATAATTAAAGTGTTTAGTAGGCTTTTTGGCTTATGTTTAATGAGAAATGACACTTAGAGTGCTATCGGGAGGTTAGCTCAATTTAAGATCATTAGATGGATTAATATCATGAGAATTAATTAATTGATTATTGCATTTTCTATGAATAGTTGCATTTAGACTACCTAAACACATTGCCTAGCTAATAAATTGCATGTTACATCCTTGAATCTTTATCTCATTTCTTTTTTTTTCTTGCTTTTTTTTTGGCTTTACTTGTCTTTTGTTTGAAATTCGATTTAGTAATGTTTAAAAAACAAAACAACATCATCTTATTGACTTAGCTTGATCATAGCTTTTCAAAGAATTAAGTGTAGGAACCGAAATTCGCACTGTCGATTTTCGTAATCGAAGGAAAACCAGGAAACCCTAACTTTCCTTGAGGTCCCGGATTTTTGCTAAACCAAACAACGACAGATCAAAGTACGAAATAACAGATGACGAAATCAAAGTAAAATAGAATCGAAAATAAATATAGAGCAATAGAGATCTTATTCCAAATCTACGTTGAGCATTACAACAGGTGATAAGTCGTGGCCGCGAGAGCTGCCGGTGAGCATCCTAGTTCTAACAGTGTAAGACTAGTAAACCTAGTTGAGACGCAGCTCGCTAACAAAAAAATAAACCTAAAAGCTCTAAGTGTCAATTGTGAAGACGTTTTTCTGTGTCCCCCCACTCTTCTCCTTAGCTCCTCTTTTATATGCCTTCGTAAGTTGATCTCGTTTCCTTTTCTGCCCTAGATTTAGGCATATCCTTCCGCGAAAATATTCCTTTTTCGAGAATATTTCTTATCTTTATGATTTTTCCATATTTATCATCAAAATTTAACTTTATCGTGTTTTCCTTTTATCTTTTGCGGAACTCGGGTAAATCGTTGATGCAGTTGGGCCTATTCTAGTTCCAGAATCATAAGTGAATTTTTATCGCGTTTTGGGCCTTCATGGGCCGCTTTGCAACTAAGTGATTTTTACGATTTGTTTCGGAGAAATCGTCCTTCGCGGAATTATGCAGTGATGGTTTCGCGAAATGATAAGATCGATCATATAGTTAAGACAATGTCGGTGTTCGAGTAAACCATTATCATTTTATATGGTTGATACGAAGTTTTTATGAAAAGAACAAGTCTTTACGATTATTGTCGCGAAACTTTAACGAAAACTCCAATCGAGACAAAACTAGAGACAATCGAACCGAGATTTGAAGGAGAAGATGATCGAGAGGATGTGGTCTAATCAACCGCGAGCGACTAGACATTATATGTGTCTAGTCGTCCGGGCAACTAGACCTTATCCGTGTCTAGTTGTCCGGGCGACTAGACTTGGCATGAGTCTAGTTGTCCGTTAGGCGGCTAGACTTTACGAGAGTCTAGTCGCCTAACGGGACTCTAGACCTTACAAGAGTCTAGTCGCCCAATGGGCTACTAGACTTTACATTGTTCATATTGCTCAAATTTCCGAAGCGGCATGGTTATCCAGCGTTTACGGTGATTTCATATCACTCTGAAACTTGTTTATCGAGATCTCCCGGAGGTCTCGAATGTTGATTTCGATATTCTCGCGATGAGCGACTAGACTTTGCGAAGCGATTGCCTATGGTCGGCTAAACGTAGAGCTTCTACGTTTGGTTGAGAGGAGATCGACTAAATAGCAAGAGCCTCGGAATTGATAATCTTCTTACGATTTTCATTTCCAATAGAGGGACAATGTTTCCATTACGCTTTTTAGGCACCGATTTCGTCGTAACCATTTTTGACCCCTGTGGGAACCGAAATTTGCATTGTCGATATTCGTATTCGGAGGAAAGCCAGGAAACCCTAACTTTCCTTAAGGTCCTGAATATCTTCTAAACCAACAATGAGAGATCAAAAATACGAAGAAAACAAACGACGAGATAAACGTAAAAAAGAATCGAAAGAAAATAGAGCAAATAGTGATCTTATTTTGAATCTGCGTTGAGCGTTACAACAGGTGGTATGTCGTGGCCACGAGAGCTGTTAGCGAGTATCCTAGTTCTAAAAGCGTAAGACTGATAAACCTAATTGAGACGCAGCTCGCTAGGAAAAAACAAAAAATAAACGTAAAGCTCTAAGTATGAATTGTGAAGAAATTTATGTATGCCCCTTCTCGCTCTCCTTAGCCCCTCATTTATATACCTTCGTAGGTTGATCTCATTTCCTTTTCTGCCCTAGATTTGTGCATATCCTTCCGCAGAAATATTCCTTTTTCGGAAATATTCCATATTTTTACGGGTTTTCCATATTTATCTTCAGATTTTGACGTTGTCGTATTTTCTTTTTATCTTTCGCAAAACTCGGGTAGATTGTTAACGCAGTTGGGCCCGTTCTCGTTCCGAAATCGTAAGTGAACTCTTGTCACGTTTTGGGTCTTCAAAGGCCGTTTAGCGACAAAGTGATTTTTACGATTTCTTTCAGAGAAATCGTTCTTCGTACGACTACACGGTGACGGTTTTACGAAATGATAAGACATATCGTATGGTTAAGACAATGTCGATGTTCGAGTTAACCGTCATCGTTTTATACGATCGATACGAAGATTTTACGAAAATTACAAGTCTTTACGATTATTACCGTGAAACTTCAACGGAGATTCCAATCGAGACGAAACAATAAACGCTTGAACCGGGATTCAAGGGAGAAGATGATCGGGAAAGCATGGTCTAGTCAACCGTGGGCGCCGAGACCGTTGGTCCGAGCGCCCATTGGGCACCGAGACCGTGGGTTCAGGCGCCCACTGGGCGCCTAGACCGTGGGTCCGGGCACCCATTGGGCACCCAAGGCGTGGGTCTGGGCGCCCATTGGGTTCTTGGACCGTGAGTCTAGGCGCCCAACGGGCGACTAAACTTGTCGTTGTTCGTATTGCTCGTATTTTCGAAACGACGCGGTAATGCATCGTTTATGGTGACTTCTTATCGCTTCAGAACATATTTACTTATACCGCTCGGGAGTTATTCGGGAATCTTGGTCCTCGATTTCAATGTTGTCGTTTTTGACCCCAACAGTTAGCCCCCCAAGCTCGTAAGTTTCGATTGCGACTCTTGCGAGCGATTGGTGTGTGTTTTAATTGGAATCTATGGCCGAGATGATTGCGAAGACGAATTTTATCGATTATTTTATTGCATAGAAATCCTTATAAAGTTGGACTCCCTCTCTCATTCTTCATTCATTCCTCACTTCTTCAAACTATTGATTTAAGAGCTCTTGCCAAGAGAACATGACTTCCCCTTGCGATGGACAGAGAGATAACGGCTATGAGGTGGATGCCTCCCCTTCGGAGAATCCTTCAAGTCCCTCAAATCGTTAAGCTATCCCGGAGCACGTGGCCGAGTACTTGGCTTTCCGTGACGACCTGTCTCGTCGAGTGGTCGAGGTGGGGGACATTGCTAATATTCCCCTAGTGGGTTCTCCGATCTCGGCTGCGTCACTAGTTCCCGAATTCGTGCCGCCACCTCCTTCTCTGATTGTTCCAGAAGATGGGATGATCCACTAGACAGGCTCTTCGACGACTCATGTTCCTGTTAGTGATTCAGAGCAGGGGCCTGAGTCGATGCCTCCTCCTCTTCCGGCGCCACCCCCGCTGTTGCTTTGGAGGGGCGCAAGAGGGCTTGTGCCGGTACAGAGATGGCTAGGAAGAAGAGGTGCATTAGAGGTTTTGAGGTCGGACCTCGCCCATAGGAGCTTCTGGCCCGAGCGTGCGGTCGCAGCATCGTGCCAAGGTTCGTTTCGTGGATCTTTTCTCACTGCGTCAGATTTCTCTCTTCTTTTTTTTTGTCTTACTCTCTATTTCGCGCAGTTCATATCTTTGATAACCGGGATGCTTAATGACTGCAGGTTAGAGGTCGAGCGTCTTAAGAAAGAGCTTGTTGAGTCGAAGGACCAGTCATCGCGGTTTGAGAAGAAATTGAAGGGTATCGAGGATGCCCATTCCCTTGAGGAATCTCGGTTGGAGACTCGGATTGGCTAGCTCGAGAGAGATCTCGGGAAGACGGCGAGCTTGTTGCTTAAGGAGAAGACGGATAGGAAGGCCAAAGCCTCAGAGTTGCGTTGTCTGCGGCGTCAGATGCAGCGGCAGGAAAGCTCATCGATTCGTGAGATTGCGGAGGTTGTGGCCGAGTCGAGGACTGCTCTTTATGTTGTTTCTCGGACTCGTTTTGCTAAGATTTTGAGCTCTCTTGATTCATTGATGGATATCCACAAAAGGGATCTCGTCTAGCAGTTATCGAGGGAAATATGAGCGAGATCCGGACAATCCTTGACGAAGAGTCCCCGTCTCGGCAGGCTGAAGAGGCGAAGCTGTCTGCTTGCTAAGCGGAGCTGGAGGTCGCTGAGGGGGACTTTGGTTTTATCTTCGTGGCTCTGAAATCTTATTGGGCCCTTCTACCATTTTCCGATAACTCTGAGAGGCAGGATCTTGTGGGCATCGGGCTTGACGATGCCAAGAGGGGAGGAGGAGACGATGTGGCTCCGAATTTTGGTGAGGTAGCGGGTGAGGACGCGGTCCTACCCGCGACTATTAGCGAGGTTGTAGTCCCGTTCGGGACTTTTGTGTAGGTTTTTGTTATGGTTTTATTTTTGCCTTATATGGCCTTTTTATGTTTCGGGATTAGACGTGTGTAGCTGTGAATCCCTTATCGCTTTGCGGCTTTGTGTCAATGAATTGCATTTATTTCGATTCGGTTGCGTATAAGTAGTGTCACGGTTGCGAAGACAGATCACGAGTTGTCGTTTCGTGTCTACTCTTCAGAGAATCGCTACATTCGTTGTTCGTTTCAGATGCGAGTTGTCGAAAGATTTACTCTTTCGGATTTTCTTGAACGTGAAAACATAGGCCAAGAGTTAAATTTTGGAATCTCATATCAGTTACATACTATGTCTTGCGATGTCTCATACCAGTGTGTTTGGTTTAGTTTGATTTGGTGTAGAGGAAAAATACAAGTTGTCGTCTGGTATTTAACTCTTTTCGTTGATCGTTCCATGCGTTGCTCGTTTGAGATGTTAAGAAGGTTCGTAAAATTTCTTAAGTGTTTTAGATATGAACGAAGAGACATGTTTTAGGATCTTGTATCGGTTAGATATAATTCCTTGAGATGTTAGAGACCATTGTGATGGGTTTAGGGCAAGACCTAGGTCTACTCTTAGTTTTAGGGTGTGCGGTGACTAACTCCGGCTTACGTTTCCCGTTTTCAATTTTGACCTGGTTTCATCTCGATATTGAAGTCTGCGATAAGTTCTCGGCTTATATGACGTGTATCAATCGGGAATCGAGCATCTCTCCAAAGACAGTTTCTAAGTCGTTTAGAAGTGCTGACCAAAATTTCGGATTTCTTTTATAGCGCGCTATTTCCTAGTCGGATGTATGAGAGCTATCTTTGTGAGATGGCTTGGTCTGTTTACGACGTTGGAACAAACTTATCGGTAGATATTACCTTTTGTAATTCTTCACGAAGGGTTTTGTTGTTTTTTACCGAGGAATGTGTGTTGTCGAAAAACGGTTCTTCAAGCGTCTGCGACTTCTCGCGATGCTGAAGAATGGTTTTTCTTTTGTATGTCGTGCCTCGCGCTTGAGGCGTTCATGAGCTTGAAACGCTTGCTGGAGCGTTTTTGGCGAGTATGGGCTGCCGATGGTGTTGTTTGAGGATGACGTTTCGAATTTTAGGAGTATACGAGTATATATATACGCACCCACTCCCCCTTTTCTTAGAGAGGGGGACGGCTGAAATTGTCTTTCGACGAGTTGCCTACGTACCCCTTTCGGGGATCATACCATCTTGTAGTTCAATTTATCGTTAACGTTGTTGCCTAGTGATAGTATTTTTTGAGGTGTATTGCATTCTAGGTTCTATGAATTTTGACGTCCAGCATTGTGGCAATTTCATACGCTCCTGGGCGGACTAGTTTTATGACCTTGTATGGTCTCTCCCGGTTTGCTCGGAGTTTCCCCATGTTTCGCTCTGCTGTATTCTGGAAAACTTTGCGTAAAACTAGATCGCCTTCCTTGAACCTGCGGCTACGTACGTTTGAGTTGTAGTATTTTGCTGCTGCTTTTTGGTAGTTTTGGATTCGTATGAGGGCCCAGTCTCGGCGCACGTTGACAAGGTCGAGATCATCCAGTAGCATTAGATTGTTCATGTCTTCTCCTTTGGGGAGTAGTCTCTTGCGTATCCCGGGGAATTCGACTTCCGCTGGGATAATGCATTATGTCCCGTATACGAGGGAGAAGGGAGTTTCACCAGTTTCTCTTCTCAGAGTTGTTCTGTGTGACCAAAGAACTCTTTCGAGTTCTTCTCCCCATCAGCCCCTTTTAGCGTCCAGGCGTTTCTTGAGTTCGTCTAAGATGGTCTTGTTAATGGTTTCAGCCTGGCCGTTGCCTTGCAGATATCTTGGGGTGGATGTAGTAAGCCATATCTTCCATTTTTCGCAAAACGCCTCGAATCTTGTTGAAATGAATTGGGATCGGATTTTCGTTACGATTTACTATGGGACATTGTGTTTGCATATAATGTTCTTCCACATGAAACTTTCAACTTGGGCGTCTTTGATGCTAGCGTATGAGTCTGCTTCGACCCATTTTGAGAAGAGGTCGGTGAAGACTAGCAGGAAGCGTTTCTGCTTATATTTATGCATGGGGCCGACGATATCCATTGACCATTGCATGAATGGGTATGGTGCCGAAATAGAGGAAAGAAGTTCCACAAGCTGGTGGATTGTCGGCGTATGCCTTTGGCTTTTTCGCATTTGTGTGCGAATTTCTCTCAATCCTCGACCATTGTTGGCCAATAGTAGTTGTGGCGCTTGATTTTGATTATGAGGGATCTCTCGCCAGTATGATTTTCGCAAGACCCGAAGTGGACTTCTTCCATGATTCTCCGCGATTCGCTTCCCTCTACGCTTGTCATAAGTGGCCTGGAGAATCTTCATTTGTAGACTTTTCCGTCCACTAATACATATCGGGCGACCTGGATCTTAACTACCAGAAGATCTTGGTTTGATCTTGTTTCGAGGCATCTTCGACAGAATCTTTTTTCTTTTTCGTTCGAAAGAAAGCTTCCGCCGTTGTGTTTTTACGTCTTAGTTCGGCACCGAAACAAACCTGTGATACGTTATGGTCTTCTTAGATTGTTTTGATTCCAAATGAGGTCGAGAATTTGAGATAGTAGTGGTACGTAGATGGTACGCTATGGAACACCCACGATCGCATTGTATGAAGCGGGGAGATCTATATCTAAGAACCCCACGATTTTTGCTACGCTCCCGGCTTTAACTGTAAGGTTAATCGAACTGAGGGTCATAGTAGTTTCTCCCGAGAGGCCTATCAACGGGCTCGGACTTCCTGTGATTTCGGATAGTTTGATTTCCATCCTCTCGAGAGTATTTTTGAAGATAATATCAGTTGAACAGACGGTGTAGACTAATATCCTTTCGTTATCGATATTTTGAATTATTAATTCGATAACAATGAGATCGTTGCGAGGGTTGACCTGATCGACCGTTCCTCTATCCCTGAAAGAGACGGCATCATTTTCTGTTAGTGTAGACATATCATTTCTTGATCAATCTATGATTTGGCGTGAAAGAAACCGCAAATCCCCTTTCTAGCGCCAAACTGTAGGAATCGAAATTCGTACTGTTGATATTCGTATTCGGAGGAAAGCCAGGAAACCCTAACTTTTCTTAAGGTCCCAGATATCTGCTAAACCAACAATGACAGATCAAAAGTACGAAGAAAACAGACGACGAGATAAACATAAAAGAGAAACGAAACAAAATAGAGCAAATAGAGATCTTATTTCGAATCTGCATTGAACGTTACAACAGGTGGTAAGTCGTGGCCGCGAGAGCTGTCGGCGAGTATCCTAGTTCTAACAGCGTAAGACTGATAAACCTAATTGAGATGCAGCTCTCTAGCAAAATACGAAAAATAAACTTAAAGCTCTAAGGATGAATTGTAAAGAAATTTATGTCTGTCCCTTCTCGTTTATTGCCGCGAAACTTCAACAGAGATTCTAATCGAGACGAAACAAAAAGCGGTCGAATCGGGATTCGAGGGAGAAGTTGATCGGCAAATCGTGGTCTAGTTAACCGTGGGCGTCTAGAACGTGGGTCTGGGTGCCCATTAGGCGTCTAGACTGTGGGTCTGAGTGCCCATTGGGTGCCTAGACCGTGGGTTTGGGCACCCATTGGGCGCCTAGGCCATGGGTGTGTGATAGCTCAGGTTTTCATCCGTGATAACACTGCAAGCGCACAGATGTACGTTTTAGTGGTTCGGGATTGAATCCAAAGAGACCAAAGGTAGCACGAAGATTTAAAATCAAACAGCGGGCTAAGGCTAAAAAGATGTCTTGTAGAGATTGTGCAAAATCGAATATGAGAGAGCACAGAAAACGCAGCAAGCAACAAGGTTGTAAACAATTCAAAGAAGTGTTTGGCAACGGGTATTCTCAGGGAAACATTTCATCGTCTTGAACTCAAATTCTAATCTTGAATTGATCTACTTTCGTAGTATCAACACCCTATGCACTAGAAACCTCGAGACTA
>OVAN01004156.1:0-26680 GCA_900406275.1 Anastatica hierochuntica
CCTATTGTTGAAAAGGTTAAGGAGGTTGATGAAAAAGGATCTTCCAAGGTTTCGAATGAGACATATGAAGAGTTGCCTAATCCTTCTCGGTCTTACACTAGGGCTCAAAAGAAGGTTCTTTCTAAGGTCCGGACAGAATTGATGGATATNATCTCATTCATCAAAAGTGTCCTCTCTAATAGGGAAGCGGTTGAAGAAGTGATAAAGATGCATGAAGGACCAAAGACCAATCCCGATCATAGGGTCCTTCATAAGTCAACACACCCGAAAGGTTCACAATACCTTGCTTGCTAGAAGAAATCTTCAAGGAAAAGGCTTTAGTAGATATTGGATCTTCTAACGACATGATCTCCCTAGAATTAGTGAGAAAATATGGTATCAAGAGGATGGAGAAGAATGAATCTCTTATCATGTTAGGGGATTCATCAACCAAGAAGTCGATCGGGTTCATACCAAATTATCCTTTGAAGATTGGGAATTGCACAATCCCAACAGACTTATGGGTGATAGAAATGAAGCATCCAACTCGTCTTCCTCTAATCTTAGGAACACCCTTCCTTGCAACTATCGGAGCTACTACTACTTGGCATTATCCTATGATAGATACTTATGTGCAATCTATCTTGAGAAGAACAAAGGCACGGGTAATTGCAATGAAATGTCCTTCGAAGAAGTAAGGATGAGTGAAGTCTATGGGTGGTTCTTTGATGAGGATGATGGAGACCCAACCGAAAATGCGATTAATGGCGAGGGCAATGGTCGAGCGCACTTGAGAGGCAATCTCATGCATATCCTTTGTACATATTTGGTTTCAAGTCTTTAATTTTCAAACTTTTCAATTCAATAATTGTGATATGTCTTGGGATAACTTTGTTCCAAAGTCATTCTTTTGCTCAAGCTTAGGTATCAAAGGAGAACCATTCGAAGCAAGAATCAAATGCCAAGGAAGAAAATGGAATTAACACTTCCAATGAGCCAAAATGACTAAACACTTCCTAATGGCTAAGGTATGTCTTCTAAAATCAAGAAACAAAGTTTGCATTTCACCATTTTAAAACATCTTCAAGAGTGATTTTGCAAAAACTTGTTTTAAAGAAAGTTAATACCTTTGATTCAATTACAAACCTTTGGTCCTAGTTTTCACAAATTCAAGAAAAAATTCCGAGTTTTGGGTTATTTTGCAAAAGTTTCCAAGAAAATCAAGGATTTTGGAAACCTAGGGATCAATTTGCAACTAACTTTATATACTTTCACTCTTATCCACTACTTTTCACACTCTCTTTTCTCTCTCCTCTCTTCATCACCATCGAAATTCCTTCTTCTTCACTTGTAAGGAGAAAGCTTTGATTTTTAAGAGAGAATTTGTGTGAAAGTTTTAGAGTTTTTGATTTTTCTAAGTTGCATTCAAGCTCATTTTCTACATTCCATTCTCTTCCAACATCAAGAACAAGGTATGAAAATTTCAAAACCCTCTCAATTCTCTTGAAGTTTTTGAAGTCTATGGGTATGAGGATTTATTGATGTTTTGTGGAATTCTTGAGTAGAAAGAGCTTAGTTGTGAAGGTTTTATGGGCTAGAATAAATTGGAAACAACTAGAAATACATGAATCAAAAATGTGTTCTTGAAGTGAATACTGCTTGAAATTCTATCTTTGGGAAAACTTGAATTTGTTGATTTATATGTGCAATGGGTGCTAGATATGCTTAGAGTCATGTATCACTTTCTTAATTTGGAGAATCTTTAGATATGTCCTTCATCTCTTGAAATTTTGATCTTTATGAAATGTTAAAAGGAAAGTTGATTTTTGATTCTTAAATGGCTTGAATTGTGTTGTTTGTTTGAATGTTTGGTTTGTTGTGCATACTTGCAATCACTACTTTGAGTTTTATCCATGATTATGAATTTGGGCATATTATATTAAGTGCACAACATGTATAAATTTAGATTTGCTCTTGAAATGGTATCAAACAGATTTTGAACTTGGTAGTTTAGTAAGCATCAAACAAAGTCATAAGCTTAGAAAGTGAAAAATCATATGCTTACTCTTGCCTAGAACACCTTAATGGCCGAAAATATATGTCTTGGAAAGATGGCATTTTGGTTTTGCATGAGTACATTGCATTTAGAATCATGAAGTAGCATTAAGGAATTGCTAAAAATTGAATCATATGATTATTTGCACTTAAATGCTCTATTCGATTTAAAGCCAAATCCTTTTTGCTTGTTTCATTGTGTTCTTTAAATTTTTGTATTCACTTTGTTTACATTCTTAAGTGTAGGCACTAAACTAATGGCATCATCACAAAGAGTCATGCGATTATCATACCCAACATGGACGGAGTAAAGAATGATACCACCAAGAACCTCAAAACAAGGACCCCGAGCCATCCATCGATTCCTCTAGACACTCATATATATCAGTTGTCACAAGGTACACCTACAATCGCTTGTATATACCATTGCGTATTTTTGGTTTTCTTATGTGTTCTTAATGAGTCGCTCTCACGGTTTAAAATTCACCGAGACGGTGAAGTTTAAGTCCGGGGGAGGGGCTTAGTACTAATGCTATTTTTAGTTTTGATGTTTTTATTTTTATGCACATTGAGTCTTGCATTATAGATAGTTATGACTTATAAAAAAACCAAAAAAATTGAAAATGTTTCAAAAATCCAAAAAGATTTTTAATTTGTTTTCAAGAATTTGCATATAGTTTGCATCCACTTGTGAACACTTAGGTGGTTAGAGCATATATGATTGCATTTTACATGGAGAACATTGCCTTGTAAGTAGACTTAGTCATGCTTAAAATTCAATGCCCTCATTAGTAGTATTATGATGCTTGAACCATTTAGAAATTTGGAAAATCAATGCTTTGAATTGGCTTCTCGAAGCTCTTTGTGAAAATTGAAGCATATTGGATTTGAAGCCAATATCATCTAAGTGAACCTAATTGGAATTAGTTTTTCTTGCTTATGGTCTTGAAGTACTCTTACATGGTAAAATACTAAACACTTGAGTTATTTTTGACCTTATTTTACCACTCTTCTTAATTCAAGTGGCTACTTTCGTTTTAAGAGTAGTTATCCCACCTTGAAAACCAAAAACCTTTCTTCTTAGACCTTCCTTATTGTTTGAATGTGAGGCCTCTTTTGGAAAATGCACACATAGGCAAAAACTCGTGTAAATTGAAGTTGAACAACAAAGTCTAGTACTTCCTTAGAGTTAGCTTCATTTTACGGTTAACTAGATTTTAGGAAGGGGTCTTTCAATATATACATGGGTTTGGGAGTTGTTCTTGGTGAGTCTAGTGTTCAAAGCTTGAGAATATTGTTCTTAATTGAGAAGTTATGTAAGCATAGCTGAGAAAATATAAGGGAAAGAGTGTTTAAAGAAAAGAGTCTAAGAGATCCAAAGTCTTGTAAGTTCCTAGCATAAGTCTCAAGGATTAAAAATTGTTAAGAGAGTCACTAGTGAATTTTAAGGAAAGAGAAAAATGATTCAAAGTTTTAGTAATAGTGGCTCCTATAAGAGAAAATAAAAGAGAATTTCTAGAAGAACAAAAGGTTTGATAGAATTACAAAAGGGTCTCTTAGTACTAAGCAAAAATCGAAAAGGGGAGTTGTTGATCTCATTGGGAAATCTTGAAAATGTTGCTAAGAAAGAGAATGTGGGGTTCGATCTCTAGAACTTTAGGAAGGGAAACACATCCGGGTAGTGTAGGTAATTAATGGGAATCGGGATTTGTAGTCTAGTGGAAGNTTCGTAGCCTAGTGGAAGCAATAGTTTTGTATGCATAAGTTGTTCGGCTACTACCTTGATTTGTCATATGTCTTGCATCACTTGTTTTCGAGAGAAAGTCACCATCAAAATTGAGTGAAACCTCCTTTAAACACTTCTTCGAATATCTACCCCTTTTATTTCCAAGCCGAATGGATCGAGACTTCTTGCCCATAAGTAAAGACCGCACGCCATAAACTTAATTGAATGTTAAGGGATTGGTGGATAAGACGGTATGTGGATGTTTAACATTGGTGCCTACAGATAGTTCTTGTGACGAGTATGGTGAAGTACATTGAGTATTCGTGATTTATGCACTATAATAATACTCTTTAGGACATTGGGTTGAAGGCATTTCTAGACATACTTTGGCTTGGATTCTCATTTTCAAACCTCGCTTCTGGGTTTGGTCTTTGTTGTTTGCTTGAAGACAAGCAAAGGACAAGTCCGGGGGTGTTGATGTGTACATATTTTCATGCATATTTAGATGAATTTTAGCTTAGTTTCATCCACTTTTAGGTTGTATATATGGCATATAAGTCTTAGAATGCATTAATTTGAGTCTAGAGTCTAGTTTAGGAACATTCTTGCATTTGCATGCATTTTCTTTCCATTTTGTAGGTACAACTTTGGATGGATCTATGGAGGCTCTAGGGATGGATTCAAGGTGGATTTGGAGTTAAGAAATGAAAGAAAAAATGAGAAAAATGCTATGGAATAATTGGGGATCAACAAGGCATCAAAGATGAGCAAGAAGCCACAAAAACTGCTAAAGGGGAGCTCCCATCGACCTCAAGGTCGATGGCTGGCTACCTAAGGTCGATGGGAGCCTACATTTCCAGAAAACAACATCCTTGATGCTAAAGGGAGGCTCCCATTGACCTCATGCTTGCTCCCATCGACCTTGGAGGTCGATGGCTGACAACCTTTGGCCGAAAATGCCCTTTTTAGAGCTTCCTCTCTTATCTCTTTAATATAAATAGACCTCTTATGCTCCACGAACAAGAAGAACTTTCTCTTAGCTTAAAAACTTCTCTTTTTAACACTTTTTCTGTTCTAAGTTGATTCTCTTGATCTTTTAGATCAAGAGTCTCTCTTGTATCTCAAATCTTTTATCTATTAAATCATGCTTATATTTCTCACCTATTCTCTCTTCTCTCATATGATGTGTGAGTAGTCTTTTCTTGGATCTTGGGGATGGTGGATTTGAGATGATTTGTGGTTAGGTAATGGTGTTTAGTGATAGATAGGACTTAGATCTCTATGGTTTAGGTGTTCTTAATGCTAGATCTAGGATAAAAACTAGATCTTGACATGTATACATTTCACGTCCGAGAGGTATTCGATGAAATGACTAGGAGAGCCTAAAGTATGTCAAACTTGGCTTAGCCAATGGGAGTTGATAGCTAGGGATTTTGATGACAAAGTTGAATGGTTCTTAATGATTGCTTGCTAAATGATCACAAAAAACGAGAGTTTAGTGAAATATGTTAGCTTGCAAATATGACTTTTAGCCATGAGAGTGGTATTAGTTCAAGCTTTGATTCCATAGTCATGAGGTTGAGTTCTTGGTGATTTCTCTTGTTACACCATTACCTAGCTACTAAATCGGATCATTGATTAGGTTAGAATTAGATTAGGGTTGTGATGGATGATTAGGCTAGATCTTGGCATAGATTCCTATTAGATCTAGTTTAGTTCTTNCATAGTTATTTGCTTGCTCATTGACGCCTAGAAAGTGTTTGATGAAATGCTTGTGAGAACTAGATCTATGTCTTTAACTTAGGCCCATGAGAGTGGATGTTACCTAGGTGCTATATGGCTATAAGGGCTTAAGTTATACTATCACATGCATGCTTAGATTGGCAACAAACGAGAGTTGAGCCTTGTAGTGTGTATAGGTGAATAGATCTCCGTCACGAGAGTGGATTGATCGATTATATAGGGACCCTTGGTCTAGATATAGCTTCGATCCTCCAATAAAGCCTTACCAAAATCCATAACACCTCTAGATTGAAACCCAAACATATAACCATCATCGCAAGATCGATCTTTATCTTATTGCCTTTGCTCGTTTATTTATTTAAGTCTTTACTTTTATGCTTTATTTTCCTTGTCTACTTATGTTTCCTTGATTTGATTTCCTTTAATCACAAAAATCAAAACCCCTTTCTATATTCGCTTATCTTAAGAACGCTTGTGTATTCTTAAAGTTTGAACTTATCTAGCTAAAGTTTACTCCTTGTGGTTCGACCTTAAAGTTCTACAATAGCATATCCGTGCAGTTGCGGATTGTGTGATTGTTAGGAAATGGGCTTATAAATTTTAAAGCTTCGTTGCTCGTTTTCGTTTCCCTCGAACAATTACTCGCTCAACAGGCGACTAGACTCTCGAAAGGTCTAATCACCCGGGCGACTAGACTCGTGCAATGTCTAGGTGCCCACGGTTGATTAGACTACGTCTTTACGATCATCTTCTCCCTCGAATCCCGGTTCGATTATTTCTTTTTTCGTCTCGATTGGAGTCTCCATTGAAGTTTTGTGGCAATAATCGTAAAGACTTGCGCTTTTCGTAAAAATTTTGTATCGTTCATATAAAACGATAACGGTTAACTCGAACACCGACATTATCCTAACTATACGATCGGTTTTATCATTTCGCGAAACTATCGCCGCATAGTCGTACGAAGAACGATTTCTCCGTAAGAAATCGTAAAAATCACTTGGTCGCTAAACGGCCCAAGAAGGCCCAAAACGTGGCGAAAGTCCAATTACGATTTCAAAACTAGAACGGGCCCAATTGCGTCAACGAATTAACGAAGTTTCACGAAAGATAAAAGGAAAATATGATAAAGTCAAAGTCTGAAGATAAATATGGAAAACTCGTAAAGATATGGAATATTTCCGCGGAAATATATACTCAAATCTAGGGCGGAAAAGGAAACGAGATCAGCTTACGAAGGCATATAAAAGAGGGGCTAAGGGAACGAGAAGAGGGACACAAGAAATTTCTTCACAATTCATACTTAAACCTTTAGGTTTATTTTCATTTTTGCTAGCGAGCTGCGTCTCAATTAGGTTTAACAGTCTTACTCTTTTAGAACTAAGGTACTCGGCGACATCTCTCTCGGCCACGGCTTACCACCTGTTATAATGCTCAACGCAGATTTGGAATAAGATCTCTATTACTCTATTTTTCTTTCGATTCTCTTTTACGTTTATCTCGTCGTCTGTTTTATTCGTACTTTTGATCTTGTTTTTTCGCTTAGCAGAAATTCGGGACCTCAAGGAAAGTTAGGGTGTCCTGACTTTCCTCTGAATACGAATATCAACACTGAATTTCGGTTCCCACAGTTTGGCGCTAGAAGGAGGGGGACTTAGATTCTTTCACGCTAGATCACAGATCAACCAAGAAACGATATGTCTAGACTAACAGACGATGTTGTTATCTCTTTCGAGGATAGAGAAACAGCCGATCAGGCCAACCCTCATAACGATCTCCTTTTTATCGTATTAACAATTCAAAATATCAATGTCGCAAGAATATCAGTCGACATTGGCTGTTCGGCTGATATTATTTTTAAAAATACTCTCGAGAGGATGGAAATCAACCTTTCCGAAATCACAGGAAGTCTGAGCCCAGTGATAGGCCTCTCGGGAGAAACTACTATTACCCTCAGCTCGATTAACCTTACAGTTCAAGCCAGGAGCGTAGCAAAAATTGTTGGGTTCTTAGTTATAGATCGCCCCGCTTCTTACAATGCTATCGTGGGCGTTCCGTGGCTGAACTCCATACAAGACGTACCATCTACGTACCACTACTGTCTCACATTCCCGACCTCATTCGAAAACGAAACCATCCAAGGAGACTGTAACGTATCACAGGTTTGTTTCGCTGCCGAACTAAAACGTAAAAACGCAACGGCGGAAGCTTTCTTTCGAAAGAAAAAAAGATAGTGTGGAAGATTCCTCGGAACAAGATCAAACTGAGATCTACTGGCAGTTACGGAAAGGCGAAGCCTCGGAAGAGAAGCAAGAACCAAATTGCAAGCCCGTCGTCTCGGTATGCCTCAACGAAAAGTTCCTAGAGAGTTGCGTCGAAATCGGAGCTAATCTCTACGATCCCATAAAAACACAGCTTATAGCTTTCTTAAAAGAGAACTTACGCACGTTCGCTTGGACCGCAAAAGACATGTCAGGTATTGACATCAACGTGACATGTCACGAACTCAATGTGGATCCGACTCATAAACCTGTCAAAAAGAAAAGGCGAAAATTAGAACCAGAATGCGCTACGCGGTCAATGATGAAATTGAAAAACTCCTAAAAGTCGGATCTACAACAGAAGTTAGATACCCAGACTGGCTCACCAATCCCGTTTTGGTCAAGAAGAACAACGGAAAATAGCGAGTCTGCGTTGATTTCACCGATCTCAATAAAGCAAGCCCGAAGGACAGCTTTCGCTGCCAGACATTGATTATCTAGTAGAGGCCACGACGGGAAACAAGCTCTTGTCATTCATGGATGCGTTCTCAGGATACAATCAGATCATGATGAATCCTGACGATCGTGAAAAAACTACGTTCATCACCGACCACGGCACGTACTGCTACAAGGTAATGTCTTTCGGCCTCAAAAACGTCGAAGCAACTTATCAACAACTCATCAATCGTATGTTCTCCAAGCAGCTCGGGAAGTCTATGGAAGTATACATTGATGATATGCTCGTAAAATATCTCGAGGAACAAAACCACGTCGCCGATCTACAAAGATGTTTCGAGAAATTAAACCTACATAATATGAAGCTCAACCCAGCGAAATGTTGGTTCTTTGAGGCATCAGGAGAATTTCTCGGATATCTCGTCATGTACCGAGGGATCGAGGCTAACCCAAAACAAATCAATGCATTGGTCAAGATGGCCTCTCTGAAAAACAAGCGAGAAGTACAGAGACTGACCGGGAGAGTCGCCGCATTCAATCGCTTCATCTCGCGGTTAACAGACTAGTGCCTCCCTTTTTACGACATTCTAAAAGGGAACAAAAAGTTCGAATGGTCCGAGCAATGCGAAAAAGCTTTCCAACAGTTAAAGCGTTACTTGAACACACCTCCAGTTCTCGCAAAACCTGTCGTCGGAGAGCCCATGTTCCTATATATCGTGGTATCAGCTGTAGTTGTAAGCGGCGTTCTCATCAGAGAAGAATGCGGCGAACAAAAGCCAATTTTCTACGTAAGTAAAGCCTTGTTAGATGCTGAAACGCGATATCCGCTGATGGAAAAACTGGCGCTCGCCGTCGTAATGTTAGCTCGAAAATTAAGACCATACTTCCAATCACATACGATGGTCGTAATCACTTCATTCCTGCTACGGACAATTTTGCACAGTCCTAGTCTGTCGGGACGATTAGCAAAGTGAGCAATCGAGCTAAGTGAATACAACGTCGAGTACCGAACAAAGACTTGTGCAAAGTCGCAGGTACTCGCCGATTTCTTGGTAGAACTCCCTACGGAAAACATGGTCAATCGTGAACCAAACGCAATTTGGACCCTTATCCAGGCAAGGTTCGGGAATCGGAATTCGGCTCACTTTGCCAACCGGCGAAGTACTAGAACAGTCATTCCAATTTATGTTTCATGCTTCAAATAATGAAGCCGAATACGAACCACTCATTGCCGGATTACAGTTAGCTCACGGACTGAAAATACGCAATATCCACGCATATTGTGACTCTCCACTTGTCGCGAACCAATTTAGCGGCAAATACGAAGCCAGAGACGAAAGGATGGAGTCATATTTGAAACTCGTTCAAAATCAAACCCAGAATTTCAACCAATTCATTCTCACGCGAATTCCTTGCTCGGAAAACACGCAGGCCGATGCGTTGGCGGCCTTGACATCAAGCTCAAACCCGAGTCTTAGGCAGGTAATCCCTGTGGAATTGATCGAACACCCAAGCACCAATCAAGCCGACACTCGACTTGAATAAAACTCGGAACAATCTGAATACGATTATGATATGTCGTAGTTAGAAACAATTCGAGCATACATAGCGGAAGGAGCGCTCCCTGCCGAGAAAGGGGCAGCCCAAAAAGTTAAGATCCAGGCCGCCGGATATGTATTAGGGGACAGGAAAGTCTACAAATGGAGATTCTCCGGCCCACTTATGACATGTGTAGAGGGGAGCGAATCGCGGAGAATCATGGAAGAAGTCCACTTTGGGTCTTGCGGAAATCATACTGGCGGGAGATTCCTCGCAATCAAAATCAAGTGCCACGACTATTATTGGCCAACAATGGTCAAGGATTGCGAGAAGTTCGCACGCAAATGCGAAAAATACCAAAGGCATGCGCCAACAATCCACCAGCCTGCGGAAACTTCTTTCCTCTATTTCAGCACCATATCCATTCATGCGATGGTCAATGGATATCGTCGGCCCCATGCATAAATCTAAGCAGAAACGCTTCTTGCTAGTCTTGATCGACTTCTTCTCAAAATGGGTTGAAGCAGAATCATACGTTAGCATCAAAGACACCCAAGTTGAAAGTTTCGTGTGGAAGAACATTATATGCAAACACAGTGTCCCATACGAAATCATAACGGACAATGGATCCCAGTTCATTTCAACAAGATTTGAGGCGTTTTGCAAAAAATGGAAGATACGGCTGACTAAGTCCACCCCAAGGTATCCACAAGGCCACGACCAGGCTGAAACCATTAACAAGACCATCTTAGACGGACTCAAGAAACGCCTGGACACTCAAAAGGGCCAATGGGAAGAAGAACTCGAAGGAGTCCTTTGGTCACATAGAACGACTCCGAGAAGAGCAAAGGGTGAAACTCCCTTCGCCCTCATATACGGGACAAAGTTCATTATCCCAGCGGAAGTCGAATTCGCTGGGATATGCAGGAGACAACTTCCCGAACAAGAAGATATGAACAGTCAAATGCTGCTGGATGAACTCGACCTCATCAACGAGCGCCGAGACCAGGCCCTCATACAAATCCAAAACTATCAACAAGCAGCGGCAAAGTATTACAACTCAAATGTATGCAGCCGCAGGTTCAAGGAAGGCGATTTAGTTCTACGCATAGTTTTCCAAAACACCGTAGAACGAAATGCGAGAAAACTTGGAGCAAACTGGGAAGGACCATACAAGGTCATAAAAGTAGTCCGACCAGGAGCGTATGAAATTTCCACAATGCAGGACTTCAAAATTCCCAGAACCTGGAATGCAATGCATCTCAAAAAGTACTGTCACTAAACAACAACGTTAACAATAAATTGAACTACAAAATAGCTTGATCCCCAAAAAGGGGTATGTAGGCAACTTGTCGAGAGACCCCCGCTTAAAAAAAGGGGGGAGCGGGTACGTACACACATACGCGTATACTCCCAAAACTCGAAACATCCGCATTCTCAAGCCCGATATTTTTAAAACGCTTGACAGTCTATGCTCGCTAAATACGCCCCAGCAAACGTTTCAAGCCCGCAGACGCTTCAAGAACGAAGCACGGCATGCAAAAGAAAAACCAATCTTAAACAACCCGAGACATCGCAGGCGCTTGAAAAACCGTTCTTCGACAACACGCCTTCCTCGGAAAAAAACACCAATCATTCGAAAAGACTTACAAAAGGTAATATCTACCGGTAAAGTTTGTTGTTTATCACCACAAACTTCCAACGTCCTAAATAGACTAAGCCATCTCATAGAAATAGCTCTCATACATCCGACTAGGATAATAGCGCGCTATAAAAGAAATCCGAAATTTTGGTCAGCACTTCCAGACGACTTAGATATTGTCTTTGGAGAGATGCTCGGTTCCCAATTGATGCAATCATATAAGCCGAGAACTTATCGCATACTTCAATATCGAGACAGAACCAGGTTGAAATAAAAAACGGGAAACGTAAGCCGAAGTTAGTCACTGCATGCCCTAAAACTGAGAGTAAACCTAGGTCTTGCTCTAAACCTAGCACAATGGTCTGCAACATCTAAAGGCATAGTATCTAACCAATACAAGATCCCAAAACTTGTCTCTTCGTCTATATTCGCATGTTTAAACAAATCCGGAAGACTAAGTCTCTCGAAAACCCGCACCCGAAACAAACAACAAATATAGCAATCCCTCAAGGAACGGATATGAGATGACAACTCATAATCTGTCTCCATGTACGCAACATTACTCATACACCATCATATCAAAATAAAAATGCCATTCATTGATGCAAAGCCGCAAAGCGGCGAGGGACTCATAGCCACATACAGCTAGTTCCGAAACACAAAAAAACACAAAAAAAAACAAAAAAAAATGGCAATATCTAACCGGAACAAAAAATGCCACCTCACTCATCATCCACAGGTAGGACCGCGTCCTCACCCGCTACATCACCAGAATTCGGAGCCACATCATCTCCTCCTCCCCCCCTTGGCGTCGTCAAGTTCGATGCCCACGGGATCCTGCCTCTCAAGGTTATCGGAAAACAACGGAAGAGCATAATCAGATTTAAGAGTCGTGAAGACAAAACCAAAGTCCCCTCAGCAGCCTCCAACTCCACTTGGCGAGCGGACAGCTTCGCCTCTTCGGCCTGCCGAGATGGGGACTCTTCGTTAAGGAACATCTGGATCTCGCTCATTGCTCCCTTGATAACCGCCATGGCGAGATCCCTGATGTGGATATCCATCAATGAATCGAGATAGCTCGTAATCTTAGCGAAACAAGTCCGACAAACGGCATAAAGAGCGGCCATCGACTCGGCCACGGCCTTTGCAATCTCACGACTTGATGAGCTTTCCTCGCGCTAAATTCGACGCTGCAAACGATGTAACTCCGAGGCTTTAGCCTTCCTATTTGTCTTCTCCTTAAGCAATGAGCTCGCTGTCTTCCCGAGATCTCTCTCGAGCTCGCCAATTTGAGTCTCCAATCGAGACACCTCAAGGGAATGGGCATCCTCGATACCCTCCAATTTCTTCTCAAACCGTGATGATTGGTCCTTCGATTCAACAAGCTCTTTCTTGAGACGTTCAACCTCCGACCCACAGTCATTAAGCATGTCGTCGATCAAAGATATGAACTGCGCGAAAGAGAGAGTAAGACAAAAAAAAAAGAGAGAAATCTAACGCAATGAGAAAAGAGCCACATAACGAACCTTGGCACGATGCTGCGACCGCGCGCTCGGGCCAGAAGCTCCTAGGAGCGAAGGTCTGATCTCGACCCCTCTGACGCACCTCTTCTTCGCATCCACCTCCGTGCTAGCATAAGCCCTCTTGCACCCCTCCAAAGCAACAGCGGCGATTGCGTCGGAAGCACGTAAGCCTAGGATGATCTCTCGTCTGACCGAGGGAGGAGGCATCGACTCAGGCCCCTGCTCTGAATCACTAACAAGAATAGGAGTCGTCGAAGAGCCCGTCAGATGGATCGTCCCATCTTCTGGAACGATCGAAGAAGGAGGTGGCGGCACAAATTCGGAAACTAGTGACGTAGCTGGGATCGGAGAATCCATTGAGGAATAATAGCAATGTCCCCCACCTCGATCTCTCGACGAGACAGGTTATCTCAAAAGGGAAAGTATTAGGCCACGTGCTCCGAGATAGCTTCATGAGTCGGGGGACTCGAAGGATTCTCCAAAGGGACGGCATCCACCTCAGAGTCGTTATCTTTATGTTCATCGCAAGGGAAAGTCATGTTGTCTCGGCAGAGCTCTCAAATCAAAAGTTTGAAAAAATGAGGAATGAGAGAGGGAGTCCAATATTTATAAGGATTTATACGCAATAAAATAATTGATAAAATTTGTCTTCGCAATCATCTCGTCTGTAGATTCCGATTAAAAGACCCACCACTCGCCCGCAAGAGTCGCAATCGAAACTTGCGAGCTGGGAGGCTAACTGTTGGGGTCAAAAATAGCAACATCGAAATCGACGCCCAAGATTCTCGAATAACTCCTGTGAGATATCGAGATACGAGTTTCGAGGCGATAGGAAATTGCCGTAAACATTGAGTAATCGCATCGTTTCGGAAATACGAGCAATACAAACAACGGCAAGTCTAGCCGCCCGGGCGACTAGACTCGTGAAACGTCTAGTCGCCCATGGTTGACTAGACCATGTCTTCCCGATCATCATCTCCCTCGAATCCAGGTTCGATTGTTTCTTCTTTCGTCTCGATTGGAGTCTTCGTTGAAGTTTTGCGGCAAAAATCGTAAAGACTTGCGCTTTTCGTGAAAACTTCGTATTGATTATATAAAACGATAACGGTTAACTCGAACACCGATATTATCCTAACTATTTGATCGGTTTTATCATTTCGCGAAACTGTCGCCGCGTAGTCGTACGAAGAACTATTTCTCCGGAAGAAATCGTAAAAATCACTTGGTCGCTAAACGACCTAGGAAGGCCCAAAACGCGACGAAATTCCACTTACGATTTCGAAACGAGAACGGGCCCAATTGCGTCAACTATTTTATCAAGTTTCGTGAAAGATAAAAGGAAAATACGATAAAGTCAAAATCTGAAGATAAATATGGAAATCTCATAAAGATATGGAATATTCCCGAAAATGGCATATTTCCATGGAAGGATATGCTCAAATCTAGGACGAAAAAGGAAACAAGATCAGCTTACGAAAACAAATAAAAGAGGGGCTAAGGAGAACGAGAAGGGGGACACTTGAAATTTCTTCACAATTCATACTTAGAGCTTTAGGTTTATTTTCGTTTTTGCTAGCGAGCTGCGTCTCAATTAGGTTTACCAGTCTTACGCTGTTAGAACTAGGATACTCGCCGACACCTCTCGCGGCCACGACTTACCACCTGTTGTAACGCTCAATGTAGATCCAGAATAAGATCTCTATTGCTCTATTTTTCTTTCGATTCTCTTTTACGTTTATATCGTCGTCTGTTTTCTTCATACTTTTGATTTATTGTTGTTTGGCTTAGCAGAAATCCGGGACCTCAAAGAAAGTTAGGGTTTCCTGGCTTTCCTCCGAATACGAATATCGACTGTGCGAGTTTCGTTTCCCACATCCCTTTTCTGGGGGATTGAGTTCTCACAACTGTATTCCTGATAAATAGATTTCCATCTCCTCTTCTAGACAATAAATAACACTTCGAAAAAATCATAAATACAAAACCACATTATCATTTTTTGAAAACTTTTGATTGTCTTTGTTATGTTAGTACTTCTACTAAACAGAGATTTAAGTTTGGTCCAAAGGAAAAAGCATGTATTTTCATTGGGTATCCTTCTGGGTACAAAGGTTACATATTGTTAGATATAGAAAATAACGGCATATCCATTTCTAGACATGTCATTTTTTATTAAAACATATTTTCTTTTGCAGCAAAATCTGATCTTTGTGATGCAGCTAAAGCTTTATTTAAAAAACATGCAATATCCAGTGCTAGTTTGCCTTCTGTAATATCATATTTTGTTGATGCATTTCCTATGGCACCATCATCTTCTGATGTAAGTCTGCCTTTGGCTACTTCATCACTTAGACAGAGAAAACCACCTTCTTATTTGCAGGATTATAAATGTAATGAACATTCTTTCTATCTCTTATCTTCTTATAGTAGTTATGATAAGCTTTCTCCTTCACATTGTATTTCATAAACTCTATCCTTCATATTCCTGAAGCACACACTTTTAAAGAGGCACCGAAATATAAAGAATGGTGTGTTGCGATAGATGAAGAGTATGTGAATCTTGAGGGGTTAGATTCTTGGGATATATGTGTTTTACCCACTAGTAAAGAAACTTTTGGTTGCAGATGGATTTATAAAATCAAGCACTTAGCTTATGGTTCTGTTGAGAGATATCAAGGCTTGGCGCCTTCTCACCAGTGGTAAAGATGAAAATTGTTAAATCTGTCATAGCATTAGCAGCAAAACTGAAGTGGTCTTTTAGTAAACTGGATATATCTAATGCCTTCTTAAATGGGGATCTAGAAGAAAAAATCTACATGGATTTACCTGAAGAGTGTGCTTCCAGAAAGGGGGACCAACTTCCACCTAATTCAATTTTGAGGTTGAAAAAAGTCCATTTATGGCCTGAAGCAGGCTTCACACTAATGATATATCAAATTTGCTTCAACTCTCAAATCTTTATGTTTTTTAGAACACGTGGGAACATACTTTTTGTTGTTAAGTCGTATGATCAGGTTTTTCTCATTGTGTTGGTTTATGTTGATGACATAGTCATTGCATCGAACAATGATGATGATGTTGATCTCTTGAAATCTCAATTGAAGGCAGCTTTCAAACTCTGAGATCTTGGAGCCTTAAAGTAATTTTTAGGTCTTGAAATCTCCAAATCAGAGAGTGAGATTAGTGTTTGTCAACACAAGTATGTGTTTAAGTTGTTAGAAGATGTTGGCCTGCTGGATTGTAAACCCTCTTCCATCCTATGCATTTGAGTATTAAATTGGTAGCTGGTGCAGGAGAGTTGCTTCCTGATGCAATTAGGTACACAATATTGGTAAGAAGGTTGATGTACTTAATCATCACGAGACCTGACATATCTTTTGTTGTTAACAAGTTATGTAAGTTCTCTTCAGCACCTAGACATCCTCATTTTCAAGCAGCTCTTAAGGTTCTTCATTATCTGAGGGGCACGATAGGCCAAGGTCTCTTTTATGGTGCATATTCTAATTTTCATATCAAGGCATTCTCTGATTTTGATTGGGCTTCTTGTCCAGACACAAGGAGATCGATCACAGGATATTGCATCTTTATTGGTAACTCTCTTATCTCATGGAAATCTCAAAAACAAGATGTTGTTTCTTGTTCCTCTGCAAAAAATAATACAGAGCAATGGCTCTTACTACAAAGGAGATTTTCTGGTTGTCAAGGTTTCTCTCTTAACTTGGCATCAATTCTCCGCAGATTCCAGTCTTCTATTGTGACAATAGAGCAGCAATTCATTTTTGTTACTATCTCGCCTATGTGTCTCTCCCCTCGCAAATCCCGTTTACCGCTTTGTCTAAAATTTCTTCAATGTTTCTTCCTCGGCGCATCGGTAATATCTCTAGAATAGTGATGGGGCAACGGAAACAAAAGCAGACCTAAAACACATTTTGGTGGGAATAGAACTTTATTTATTCTATGAAATCTATTATTACTATATTAAAGTTATCAAATTACTAAATAAGTTGATAAAAAAAATTTGTAAAAATATTTTACAAATATTATCTATTTTGAAAACTAACCCCTTTTCAAAAAATTTAAAAACCAACTTTTTCTACAAAAAAATTTACCAAATTACTTAATAATCAGAGTTTGAATTGTTTTTAAACTCAAGTATAATATATTAAAAGTATTATTAAATCTAAATCATAAATATATATTCACATAAATAATAAAAAAATATTTTTTCGTCATTTTATACTTTATTTAGAAGGTTTGAAAATCTAAACCGGGTCTACATAAGTGAAATCCAATTACCACAATCGGGCACTCCGTGCCAAGTTGTCAATCTTATAATTTAAAGTGCGAGACAAAAAAAACTAAAGAGACTGAGACAAAAAAAAAAAGTTGGCCAGTCCTCTGTATGATCCACCATCTTTAGAAGGTCATGTGAATCTGTTTGCATGGCAACCGTTCGGTGATTCTTAAGCAGTAGACATTCCATTGTCCAAATTAACGCTTATAATTGTGTATGCATATGTAAGAGACTGCGACGCTGGCCTTTGGCTCCTACCATCACAAAATCGGTAAATGTACTATAGGCGAACAAACCCAATCCTGAAAAAGAAACATATGCTTTCAATGAATCATCTATCTAGCATATCAGGCCATGCGCCTGAGGTAATGAGAGATTCCTACTGCGCTGTGGAGAATCAAAGTGCCCTTGAGCCTGCCTCCATGTTTTCGCCTCACTGTGCGCATTTTTTAGAATTATACTCATCCAAAAACGCGTAAACCTTGGCTTGAGACATGGTCGCAAACCTAAATCGTGTCCGGACCAAAGCATGTTGAATATTCTCCTAAAGATTCACATCTTTCGAAATAACGAATAATATTTGTTAAATAAATTAAATTATCTTTAATAAATAAAAGATGAGATTGAATTGGTAGTTATATATATTTTTCTTTAAAGATATGAAAATATCCTTTTGCACATCTATAAAAGCTATTCGAGAGTCTCTAATTCGAGTAGATTCAATTCTCTTTACTCTTACTTTACACGATATCTAGATTATGGAGCTGAGACCCTACTTGATCCTTAATCTATGAGAAATCCCTTTGCAATCAAGATATTGTTCATCATTAATAATGATCAATTTTCCTCCATACTTTGTTACTTTGATTCTCGTCCTCTCTCCCTTAAAAATCCACCAAAAATTTCTTAAACAAAAGCAACACCATCAAAGCATGGTGCAAAAAGAAGAAAACGAAAAATTATTCATCACCTTTAGACGAAAAATAAATTTCATCGTCTTCCGTAGCATGCTCCTTTTCTTTACCTTCGACCGCCTATCCTTGCATGCACGGTCCCTCCATAACAGTCTTTAGCTCTACGGCCTCCGAGTTGATAGGGGGAATATCGTCTTCAAAGGTTGGTAGCAGTGGTCCACGAGCCTTGGCGTTGTTGGTCATCCCTAAACAATATTTTCTTTAATTCAGTAAGGGTCTCCAAGAGCTTGTGTGTTTCATATATCTTTCACACATGAGCAACCAATGCGCCATCACCGAAGCGCCGTAAACCACTATGTCCATCTCCTTAGAGAAAGTGGATATTATTTGCTAAAAGATTGGAGATTTTCTCAAGGAACTCATCCTTGGTCTTTTTCAAGCTATTAACTTCATACGATAGCATGACAGCGCTAAGCTCCAGGCCCTCTAGCTTCTCCTGGGAGCTGGCCATTCCTTTTCTATGGATTGGATCATTTTCCTGGCGGAGGACAGCCCAGTTTGCTCCTTTCTGGGCTAGCTTTCTAAGCTCATTCTCTTCCCCATGTCAGGCTCATCAACACCAGCGGAAATCACCGCTGCTAAAATCGACATAAAAGATTATATGTAGATTAAAAGAAAAAGATGGAAGGTCGTATTTACCTTTAGTAAGTCTGCTTGGATACGAGTAAGGGTTGCGGGAACTTTGTGGTCCCTAAGGGAAAAAACATCCAAAGGGAATAATATTCTTGACTTCAAGCTCTTCAAAACCCTGCTGTGGAACGTCGTTGCAATAAGCTTATCGTGAGTGGCTCCGATTTTACTACTTGAGGAGCATAAGAAGCACCACCACCACCGTCAAGGCTCTATGCGTTGTGAATGGGGAAGCCTGGCGCAGCCCACAAAGGGTTTCATAGCTCCATCAAGGAATTTGCGGTTCCTTGAGACCTACGTTTGCTCAATCTCCTTGCTTTAGGAGGCAAGAAGAGACCAACTTTCTGTTTTGATGAATTGAATCGAATCAAGACAATGGTTTTCGAGAAGAATCTCAAGTTTATAAAAATCCAAAAGTTGTCGTTATTGATCTTCCTACGATGGCTTTTATAGCCTCTAATATCCTTTCACAAATTGAAAATGATTTTTCTAAAGCTTATCCAATGTTTAACCAAATTAGGAAAACATTAGTCTTTATCTAACTAAAAGAAAACAAAATAAAAACAATAAAAATCCAAAGCCCAAAGATTGAATGTTGCCGCCAAAATCATATTGTAGCCGTTGATGCAGCTGCATCAGGTATCATTTAAACACTGTAGGTCGTTGTACTGGTACACTCGCCGTTTCAGGTTTCGCAGGAGAAGTATCAGTCGATGGTGGTAACAATATTGCTGGGCGAGATCGCGAAGCTGTCCAAGGTGTGTAATTTGCTCTGGTTTGGGCCTCGATAATAAGATCTTGTTGGTGCGCTTCAGACAACAAAATAGGATGAAATAGATTGATAGTGTGCTATATTTGAAGACGCAACCCACTAATGAATCGAGTGACCAGCTGAGGCTCAAAACCCTGTAGCTCCACACTAGTCAACAACAAGAAGAATTCAGTAGCATATTCTTCAACTGATTTTGTCCCTTGACGTAGTGTGTGTAACTTTTGGAATAGAAGCTGATCGTTATTGTAAGGCAAAAAAGTTTTACGCATAGAGCGCTTAAGTTTATCCCAAGTCGTAATTTTGGCCTTACCAAGACGTGCTCTTGATGCTTTCGTTTGCGTCCACCAAGCTGCAGCTCGATCACGGAAACGCATTGTCAGTAAAGGAACACATCTATCAAGTGGAATCTTTTTGAACTCAAGGATAGAGTCCACAGTGGAAAACTAGTCTAGTAATTCTTCGGCAACGTGAGTTCCACGATACTCCGGAATCTCTATTCTGAAACTGTTTTCCCATCTGTCAACATCATCATCTTCCCGACGACGACCTCTGTTACCTTGTTGAAGAGGTGCGAATGGGTTGTCATCCGCAACAGAGCCGTCAACACTAGGATCTTGTTGTTCTTCTACAGTATCGACTCTAGTCTGAGTGATTTGCACGGACATAGCAGCGACGGCGGCAGAGAGTTTTTGAACTTGCTCTTGAAGAGCTACCAACGTCTGCCGTGTGACTTTAGCGTCGGATGGAGGATCCGACTTCTTCACAGGTCGCGGCATCGATCAAATTTGCAGGGAAAAAAAAATTCGAAGCGTAGCACAGCTCTGATACCAACCTGGCGCAGCCCACAAAGGGTTTCGTAGCTTGATCAAGGAATTTGCGGTTCCTTGAGACCTACGTTTGCTCAATCTCCTTGCTTTAGGAGGCAAGAAAATACCAACTTCTTGTTTTGATGAATTGAATCGAATCAAGACAAGGGTTTTCGAGAAGAATCTCAAGTTTATAAAAATCCAAAAGTTGTTGTTATTGATCTTCCTAAGATGGCTTTAATAGCCTCTAATATCCTTTCACAAATTGAAAAAGATTTGTCTAAAGTTTATCCAATGTTTAACCAAATTAGGAAAACATTAGTCTTTATCTAACTAAAAGAGAACAAAATAAAAACAATAAATATCCAAAGCTCAAAGATTGAATGTTGCCGCCAAAATCATATTGTAGCCGTTGATGCAGCTGCATCAAAGCCTTAACAAATTTTCCATCACCTTCTCCGTAGCATACCCGACACGCATCCTTTTAGTATAAGTTGATTGAATGGTTGTCATGTATTTTAGGAAGGAATCAAGGTTTTGGCGTTTGGACGTTTTCTCTGCGGAAAATCACGAAACAATGAGAATAGGCTATGAAACCCTAAGCAAGGTTTACAGAAAGAGGAAAGAGAGATCTTTACCCATTTTAATTGGGTCAATCAAAGTAAGAAAATTTCTGAAAACGGGTAACAATCGCGAAAATCGGAAGCGAACGGGTTGAAGTGTAGGTTTGAAAAACCAAAGAAAGGAGTGGAAGAGGAAATAAGAGATCTCGGTAACTTTGCCAAAATCTTCAAGGGCATGCTGAAATTTGAGATGACGTAGGGCTCAATGTCAAGTCCTATCAAAGATTTCCTAAGATCTCAATGTTATAACTTCAATCAACAACTTGACATACCAACTTTTAAAGTATCAGAGTATTTCTGGGGAAATGCGATTTGCTACTTGGCTCGAGAAGATAACCATGAGTCGAGGAGCCAATCAACTAGAAGCAACAAAGTTAACACGTGACCCCACTACATGTAAATAAATCCCTCTCAGCTTCATGCTCTAGAATCTTTGCTTACGCAACCAAGGAAGAATGCCTCTAAAATGCTTGCTTATGCACAGGAAAAATCCTGCAATGGATGACCAAGGACCATGTTATTAAAGAAAAATGGAATATACTTTAATTGATCCAACCGACTCTACAAAAGGCAATCAACAATATTCCTTATATCCACGGAAATCTATGAAGATCTACAGGATACTCATCAAATCTACACGGATATCAACTATAAATAAGGGAACCAAAACTCTAAGATCGACACCTACACCCTACGACCAAAACACTCGACATAGGAAAGGATGTTATAATACAACATAGGAATCTTGCTTTTGTTTCGTTGTAACCTTGCTTTTACCAAAGTATCAATAGAATATATACTTTGATATTTGCTTTCAGTAGTAACACAACGAATCTTGTCCAAATTTCACCCTAACAAGAGGCATATACTTCCTCATTTTTATAGAGACTTAAAACGTCATTTTAGTACTCTTAAGCAGGGAACCAGCTTAGTAGAAGAGTACTATGAGAATTTTGAATTCTTAAAACTCAGTTTGAACTTAATGATGATAAGGAAACTCTCATGGCTCAATTCTTAAATGGTCTTCAAGAGAGGATTTGTCATAAAGCAAAGAGGCAATGTAATGTAATGCGGTTATATATATTACATGTTAATTACTCCAATTTTTTAGGATGAATTTTTATTATGACCAGAAAAATTTATAAATAAATTTTAGGATTGACAATAATAGTGATAATATAACGTAGGGGATTTTATTATTTAATCTCCCATCTTTGAAGAAAAAAAGGTAAAATGGTAAAAAAGTATTCTTCAAAAAAAGATGCTAGAAACTTAATATTGATTTTTCTTTTGTTATTCTTTGTAGTTTTTCTTTTTATTCTTTTGTAAATTACAGACACCAAATTTTACATTACAATTTGACTAGATATTTATATTATAGAGGTTAAATAATAGGTTTAGTTATATCGAAATGGATCCCCTCAAGGCTTTATCACCCCGTGCAACATTTGACAAGGATACCCTCTTTCACCATATCTATTTATTTTATGTACTAAGGTTCTTATGCACCTCTTCCAAAAAGCGGCTGCAAGGAAAAAGATTAAAGGAATAAAATCAACAATTCGGGTCCAACGGTACATAATCTCTTCTTTGCTGATGATGCATTAAATTTTTGTCATGCACATCCTCAATCGGCACGAACAATCAGACATACTTTTGAGATATATGAGACACACTCAGGTTAGACGGTAAACCTTCATAAATCTGCGGTCACCTTTGGCTCTCGAGTTCGGGAAGAAGTCAAGACTAATTTGCAGAGAGTTTTGAATATTCATAATGATGGTGGGCTTGGGAACTATTTAGGCTTACTGGAACAAGTGGGTCGTAAGAAAAAAGAAGTCTTTCAGTATATTGTTGAAAAAGTCCAGAAGCGAACAGAGGGTTGGTCGTACAAGTTTCTAACGGAGGCCGGAAAGGAAATTCTTCTTAAGACAATTGTCTTAGCCCTTCCAGTTTATACCATGAATCTTATTAAACTTCCGGTCGGTACTTGTGAAGAAATAGAGAGAATTATAGTCAAGTTCTGGTGGAGCAAAGGGGGCGGACAAAAATCTATGCATTGGTATGCTTGGAAACGAATGAGCATTCCCAAAAAAGAAGGAGGTCTTGGACTTCGTGATATTGAACATTTCAATACAGCTCTACTTGCTAAACAAGTTTGGCGCATCCTACAGAATTCGTTAAGTCTCTCCTCGCGGGTTTTAAAAGGTCGGTATTTCTCAACTTCTACTATTCTTCACACCACAACTGGAAAAAAACCCTCTTTTATATGGAAATCTTTATTCGCGGGCCGAGATCTTATAAACAAAGGATTGTGTGTTGTTATTGGTAATGGGACTCAAACACATGTATGGTTAGACTCATGGGTTCCTGTACATCCTCCACGCCCTCCACGAAAATTACATGGCCCTGTCACGCCGATCACACATGTTGCAGAGCTGTTTGATGCTTATGGTCGATGGCATACTGACAAGCTATATGCCCACTTTTAGATTGAAGACGTTAATCTCATATCTTCACTTACCCTCAGTGCAAGGAGAACACATTATCTAATTGGGTGGCATTATAACCAAGATTGTTTCTATTCAGTTAAGTCATGTTATTGGCTTGCTACTCATTTGGATACTAAACTTGAGAGAAACATTCCTCCGCCAGGCAATCCCATCACCAAAGCAGCAATGTGGAAAATGCGTATCACACCAAAGCCAATGTTGTAGATGTTGCCTTGCCAAGGAGGACATGAATCATTTGTTCTTCCTATGTCCTCACGCCACACGTATTTGGAGGGCTTCGGGGATATCTATCCCTCAGCTCCTTGATCCCTTTATTGATTTTGATCAAAAGATTGGTCTACTTCTCGCTTTGTACAACAACATTGTTATCCCAGCTTTTCAGAAGCTCCTACCATTTTGGATTCTTTGGCGCTTGTGGAAAAGTCGAAATTTGCTTATATTTCAACAAAAAAGCATGTGACCGGTATAAAGATCTTTAACACGCCAAGGATGATACATCTGAGTGTATCACGAATAAGGACAATGCAAGCATCCAGACTTCATCATCTTATATAAGACCTTCTCAATGGCAACGATCTCCAATAGGCTTTGTAAAGTGTAACTATGATGGCTCTCATGATGCTGCGGATTTATCTAAGGCAGGTTGGATAATCCGGGATGTCGAGGGGAGATACATTTGCGCAGGAACTGTAAAAGGAAAACAATGACAGGAATCCTTGGAATCAAAGATACAACCTTTAATCATCCCAATGCAACATGTTTGGATATGAGGTAATCACAACTGCGTTTTTGAAGAAGATAATAAGAACTTAGTGCAGATAGCCAAGAAAGAACAGCTACACTTTGGGCTCTATAACCTACTCCAAGATGTTATGTTTTGGCGGGAAAGTTTTTACGATGTTGAATTCTCTTGGGTGTCAAGATGCTCTAACAAAGCTGCTGACAATATTGCGTAAAAGCCACTTCGACAAGTGTCATCAATATGTTCTAATCTTATTCCTTGTTATTTGGATGATATTTTGTATGAATTTCAAACAGTTTCATAAGTAATATAAAGATGTTAGAAAAAAATATAACTGCATTATATTATCCCAATCTACATTCTTCAATAATATTGATACTTGTATACCAAAGAAAAAACAACATTGATATTTATACGTTGAGGCATGTCGAATTCATATAACCTTTTCTCGATAAAGACGAACTCATATATATAGTTTGTGAGGTAACTATTTATTTTGGAATTTTTTATCAGAAAATTTGGAATTTTATTTAAATGTCTATTTTCATATCAAACATCTAATGACATGAGTTTTCTTAATATACATTTGTGTGTTATGCTTTTTATATTTAAAAAGGATAATTGTGTTGCCAAGATATAATAGAGACAAAAAAGGTTGCCTTATTTTATATCGGATTCTGCGACCAATACCGCTCTGATTAGTGGTTGGTGAACCGACGCAGCTCTCGTCCTATATATTTACATACAGAGGATATTCATGTATCTCAATTTTGTTTTTATGAGGCTATATACTCTCATGTGTTCATCTAACGGCTTACGCATACGATACTAGAAATATGAATGCATACTACAAAAAAAATTTCATGCTTGTTTTGTATTGTAGCGTCCGTTAGCTTAAGCTTAAAGTAATTCAAGTCAAAAGGACAAAACTAAATCTTCCAAGATATGGAGTTTGTAGTGATAAGGATTAGCTATAGATTAGGAGATATCTAAATATACTTTTCTTTGTTGAGATAGGATTTAGTTTTGGAGATATAAATATGTTAGTGTCGAGTTGTGACAACTAACGCGAGAGAGAGATAGATTTTGAGACTTTGGTTTTGAGCAATTTTCCAAAGTAATAAAGAGTTGAAGAGATTTATGTTTCTCGATTGTTTTGTTTGATTCAATAATTGGTATCAGAGCATATTGAATCAAACTTTTCGATCCAAAACATAACCTAAAGAGCTAAGACATCCGCTTGTAAGGAGACAACACCATGAGTGAATTAGCTGTGACTACGGCAAACAGAGCAAAGGAAAGTGATCCTCCTGTTCTGCAATGTCCGATGCTTTCAGCCACCAATTATACTGTGTGGTCAATCCGAATCAAAGCCATACTTAAGGTCCATAAATCATGGGAAGCAGTCGAACCTGGAACAACCGATTCAGAAAAAAACGACATAGCCAGAGCATTTATTTTTCAATCCAGAGTCATTTATTATAGCCAGAGTCACTTATACTGCAGGTTGGGAATCTAGAATCTGTAAAGGATATATGGACTGCGATAAGCTCTAGACATGTAGGAGCTGAAAGAGTAAAAGAGGCAAGGTTGCAAACTTTAATGGCTGATTTTCAGAGACTCAAGATGAAGGAGACAGATTCGATTGATGACTTTGTCGGAAAGCTTTCAGAGTTGGCGACAAAAACAGCAGCACTTGGTGAGGTTATTAGTGATAATAAGCTTGTGAAAAAGTTCTTGAATAGTCTACCACGTAAGAAATACATACATATCATTGCTGCGTTAGAACGTGTCCTCGACCTTAAAGTAACTTCATTTGAAGATATCGTTGGGAGGCTGAAAGTTTATGAAGAAAGAATATATGATGAGGTTGAAGAAGAAAATCAAGGAAAGTTGATGTATGCAAATTCTGAGTCCTCATCATCGTACCAAGGAGGGTACAACGCTGGAAGAGGCAGAGGACAAGGTGGTAGATAATCTAGAGGAAGAGGCAGAGGATGGTTTGGCAATCAACAAACCGAAAACTTTATGAGAGATAAATCGAGAGTAGTTTGCTATCGTTGTGACAAGGTAGGTCACTACGCATCCGTGTGCCCTGATAGACTTCTTAAGCTTCAGGAAGCTCAAGAAAACAAAACTGAAGAGACCGAAGAAGCAGATGAGTTGATGATGCACGAAGTGGTCTATCTTAATGAAGAAAATGTAACACTGATGTATTCGTATTTTATCGGTTTTTAATACGGTTTTCATACGAGAATTACGGTTTTTAGTATGTATTCGGATCGTTTTTGCGCGGTTTGTTGTTCTTTGATGTTTTTATAGAAACGGAGCTTGAATGGACTAAAAGAACGCATTTCGAGTGGATTTCAAGCACCGAAGAAAGTCTCAAGAAGACTGAAGAATTTCCT
>OVAN01004157.1:0-26680 GCA_900406275.1 Anastatica hierochuntica
TCTAACTTTGCTAATACCTTGTGAAACACACCGTCTTACAGGAGATTCACGTGTGCATAAGATGTAACCGAGCGGTTTAATATGTCAACCATTTACTATTTTCATAAGATGGAACATGAATTCTGTGGGTACTAACACCTATGCTACCTCCACCTCAAAGTATAATGCATGAGTTCATCTATATAAACATGAACAGAGTGATGTCCATTTGGAGAATACACCCGAANCGAAAGAGTAGTTTGTTGTGTTTTTTGTCTCATATTTCGACCATGTTGTTGATTGATATGAACAGAGGACTCATAATATAGTTTAAACCAAAAACCGAAAATTAAAAGGAACTCTTGTCAAGGAAGCATATCCCGACGTCGACAACCTTCGTCCTCATCACTGCACACCTTTAGTAGATCAATAGCAGTGAACAAAGCATCAACTTCGCAAGCGTAATCATTCGATCATAAGACATACATAAGTCATCACCTATGAAAACGTAAAAGAAGAGAAGGACTCTCTTCTCTTTCCATTGCCATCGTCACAAATGCGTTGATAGGAAGCTTAACCTGAGCCTTGTATAGACACAACTCATTCACCAACACCCAAAACATATAACTATAATAATGATTCTCGATCAAACTATAGAAAGAAAGACTTACAAAGTGAGTAAAAATATAATAGATTTGCTTGAAGACTTACCAAGTGAGTAAAACTATAGGTTGTATGTAACCGGCAGACTGTTTGTCCTCGGTTAACTTTGCCATGAGAGTTCTTGCCTGAAATCGAAAAAAAAATATTCAGCACTTACTCGAAATATAATAGAATGACTTGATCGCAATAGATAATTCCAAGCACACTAACACTGTAAACGAAAAAAAAGAAGAAGTGATCGCAATTTCACATAGTTTTGTTTGTTAAGAAAGCTCATAAAATGTGTGAAATTATACCTCATGTGTAGTCTTGAGGTTCAACTTTGTCCGCGCTAGATCTCTGAAATTAAAAATAAAAACATAAAACACACACGAAAATGTACAATCAATGTAATACGAGAAACCTTAAAAGACAAACTTACAAAAAATTCAGAAGCATGTTCATTATCCGAAACATAAACCCTTGGTGAAGAACCTTCACGAATAGTTGACAGTGGTTGTGCTGGAACAACAAAGCTTTTCATTACAAGAAAACGAAACAACTGCTCCAAAAAACCAAAAAAAAACTTGAAGAAGAACAAACCGTGACTAATCCATCGAAAAACGAATGTAAACAAACAAACCACCACAAAAAAGAGCATGGAATGAATTTAGCAAATACATAGTAGAGAAAACAGAGAATAAAAACACATGTAAACATTAACATATAATTTGAAACAAAGCATATGCATGGAATGAACAAAAAGTACACATAGAAGAGAAAACGCAGCAAAAAAAAAATGTAAACAATAACCTGTTCGAAGGTTTCATCTATATGTTGTAAAAAAATTAATAGAGCCTTTCATAGTTGGACGAAAGCTAAAAAATATATGCGAGTCTATACATAGTGAGGGTTACAGAAACACTGGCAGTAAAGATTTAAAAAAAGATGATATTAAACAATTACTTTCAAAACAGATAGTTAAAAATTACGACGAAAAGAGTGGAACAACCACGGTCCTCTCTCTAAATTGTAGAGAAGAAGTAAAAAGGGAGTAAGCTATTTATACAAATAGATATTCTAGGGTTTAAAGATCAAAAAACTATTTTAAAAATAAAAAGATAAAGATTAAATAAAGGATAAACACCGTTAAGATTGCAAATCAAAATATTCGGAGGCGTAGTCAAGTTTTGATTGGCCGAAAAATTAAACAATTTTTTATAGATAATTACATAATTTCGTGCAGGGGTAAAACGGTCTAAATTCGGTTGGTGGAGAAAAATGAACAGATACAACGATGCCACGCAAGAAAATAAGAAAACGTACGCATCAGATCGCTCCTCGTCAGCTGGACCGATTTTAGCATCTATTTTTTACTATTTTCCAACGAATTTTCTCGCGATGCCACGTCATATTCGGCTTCTGTATGAACGCCACGTCAGCTTTTGACTTCTCATTTAATAATAATATAGATCACTGTCTTTTATCAGTAATAGCAAAAATAGATGATACACCAATCTGGACCATACCGAAACTTGATTTTGGTAATAAAACTTTTCCTTTGCAAAATTGGGATGATAGCCACTCAATTGAATTTTGACTTTTGGGCCGTAAATTAAGACATTACCAGACAATTGAAGTATGGGTCTTAATTAAAACATTAACTTATCACTTCATTCTCATCGCTACTAAACTAAAATTGTCGAATTATGATGATTAACCATCAGCCACACAGTGGTGAACCGTTTCATTAATTGCCATCAGCTCTTGTTTAACAATATGGAAACATTGTTAATGGAAAAGAAAAAAAATATACACAAGAGTATTTTCGATTTGTGTAGGACTTTTTTCCTGATTATAAAAAAAGTTTTGATTTCAACGTATATCCTTTTTCAAATTAACCATTATGTGATGTGGCTTTAGTAGAATAATATAGTCGATAATAAATTATATGGATTCGAAAACCCTAACTGGATTCGAACCTAAGTAGACAAAATCAAACCGAATTGAAATCATATAAAATCCGAATAGAACCAATCCGAACCAATTCGAAAATTCAACCGACCTAAAAGCGTTTCCAACTCATTGCTATTTTTGACTCTATACTCTATAATAGAGTAAAATCTACTCCAATCCATCTCTATTTCTTCTTCTAAAATAGATAGTGCTATTATTTTTTCCTCTATGTTTAGGGAAAAAATAGCATTCTTCTATAATAAGAACATGCTTTTTATTTACATAATATTCCTTTTAACTTTTTGGATTATAACTAAAATACATGTTTATAAAGAAGTAACAATTTTTTTCATATAAAACACAACCTTTTTTGTTTACATAATAATTTTTATTTTTTACATTATAAAATAAATAAATAATGTTATTATTTGATTTGAAAGTCTAATTTTTTATTTAACAAATGATATTTACATTTTATATTTAGATCTAAATTATTAACTATAATTTAATTATTTAAAGTTCCACATATATTTTATATATTAATATCATATTTAAGTTGAACTTACATATTAATTAATAAAACATATTTTAATAACTTCATATTCCGGTAAACTATTTCCAGATCCATAAGTTATAATGAATGAGTTAATTTTCAACATTAATAAATAAAAGGTATTAATTGTAAAATTAAAAAAGAATATTTTAAGAATATTTTTTTTAGAAAAAGAAATAGGGAATACATTGGAGAGAAATTCACCTCTATTATAGAGAAGAAAATAGAAAAATACATTGGAGATGGTCTACAAGGTTCCTATAAACTTATATGAATTATCCGGATCTAAACATAACCGACCCAAACCGTCCTTGAACAGAAAATGCCAACCCTAGTTTATTTATGACTAAAAGTTTTTGGGTCGAGACGTGAGGCCCGTACTACATTTCCTATATTTGTAAAAGTATGTAATATAGTATGGTCTTGCCTCATAAAACAAATTGACAGTCCTTACAGTCTAGAACTTGTGGCAACCGCAAGGTGACTTTTCTTTGGTTCAAGTGTTCAACTATAGAAAGGTGACTAAATTGACAAATTGATAACGATAGAATCATAGAAAGAAAGCGAAGGAAGTGGATACCGATTAAACATTATTCATGTGAAATTGGACACAAAGCCGCTCCTGTTTGGCTTTTTCTCTTGTGATGTTTTCTTTGACTTTATTCAACCATTTCCGTGATATATGTGCCGCGGTATTTTTAAATTCATAATGGTTATTGTAGTGGAATGATTTAGCTTTACATTCCATTGCGTGTCTTCTATATTTTTAAAGATTAAAAATGATAATTTGATACCATAAGGCAAAAGCACTTTTCTCGATAATCATGAAAATTCAAAGTCTGTAGGCCTCTAATTCTTCGGGATAGAATCGAAGTAAGATATTCGTCTTTGACGAACCAACTTCATCCAACGCAATTTGTGATCTAGTAGATGAAATTTTACCATTAGGCCAACATTTCGTCACTAAAAATACATGTTTTTAAAACAACCAGAAATAAATATGGTTGTTGTTTTGCTTTGAATTGATTAGTGGAATGTGGAAATAAGATGTATTGTTTTTTAATTTTGTTCCACTCGTTCTACTATAAATTAGTAGAGGAATATCTTTTGGATTTGAGTGGAATGAGTTTTCTCCCGCACTTTTTTAGCTTAAGTGATTAAAAATTTAGAGAAGTGTTTGCTTTTAACAACTTTTATTCCACTCTTTTATCAAAAAAAAAAAAAAAAAACTTTTATTCCACNATCAAAAAAAAAAAAAAAAACTTTTATTCCACTCGAATAATAAACTTTAAAGAATGCTTAAACCTCAATTCTAAATGCAACAATTATTTGATATCATAAAGTTGTCGAGAATAATTAAGTACCAACCATCTAGCACTGTCTACATCATCTCTCATGTTTAACTCATTCAACATAACCGGCCTAAGTACAAAATTAGAAAAACATGAATTCTCACAGCTTGTTTTTTTTTTGGGAAAAAACGTTTAAGCCAAAAAGGTCTACTTTTTAAGAAAATATATGTGAATTTGTTCTTTTTTCGAAATAGTCTTCAAACTATTAGAGCCGGTCTTGTCCCACCCTATATACAATTTTAGCAAACAAATCAATTCATTCACTATAATTTCTAGTGGTGGACAAAATACTTTGAATCGAAAGAGGTACCAATCGAAATCTACCCAGTGTAAAATCCGAATGAATCCCAAATTTCTATGTTCAAAAAATCAAAATCGAAGAAAGAGAAAAAATCCGGATATCCAAAATTATAATTACAAATGAAAACATAATTTATATTTATTCAAAATAACCAAAATATTAGAATAGTTTATTATATTTTTGTACTCAAAATATTTAAAATCACCTAAATATCTAAATAACCTTATTATTTTTACCAAAAAAAATTAAAACTTATGTAAATTTTACCAAATTTTTTAAAATTGAAAAATAGGTTTTTTAAGTGTTTCAGATCATTAGGATAAATACTCTTATTGGCAGTCAAAAAGAGAAACGAACCAGTCACTCCCCTTTGCTGGGCTTAGAACTCTCTTACTCATACAGAGGCTTTGGTTTCATATGAGTTAGAGCATTAATTAGTGAAAAACATCGTGAGTTTTGAAGATTCAAAGCTTCTTAAGTGGTTTTCTTGACAGTTACTCTTACCTGATTCATAGTAACTGCTTTTTTAGTGGCTATTCTCCAGAAAACAGGTTGCAGGTGACGGTGGTACGTTGTTCCTCTCTGTTTTTTTCTTGTCATCTCCATTTGTTCATCTCTACACTGTAATCGCCATGGATCCAGGAGTTGAATAAGCCTTACGTGCGATGTCTTTGGCCGATGATGACATCCCTTTCAATCTCCCTGACTTGCCTGAATTCTGCTCTGTAGAAAACAATTCACTCAGTATCATTGGTCGCACATTAAATCCACCTTTTCAACCAATGGAAGATTTAATCTTAGACTTACCTCGCAAATTTCGCGTCTCTGGTCGTGTTCGTGGAATCGCCTTGAGTAAGGAGCGTTTCCAATTCATCTTCAAGTACAAGGAAGATATGGAAGAAGTTCTTAAGTGCGGGGCATGGACTTTTAATGATTGGTCTGTCGTGATAGATCGATGGTATGAAACTGTGCCCGAAGACTATCTTCAATACATGTCGGTCTGGATACAAATCCGTAATATCCCGGTTAACTACTATACTAAAGACTCTATCTCGGCTCTTGCTGCACTGGCTGGTAAAGTTGATGAAGTGGCGTTTGATGCAGAACGGTCACAGAGAAAGGAATATGTGAGAGCACGCATCTTCTTTGATACATCGAAGCCTGTTCGAAGGTCCAAAGTGATTAACTTACCGAATGGTGATTCTGCTAAGATTCTCTTCGATTTTGAGCGTGTCCAGAAACGGTGCTATATCTGTCAACGTCTTACTCATGACAAAGCTAATTGTCCTATGCTTCTTCAAGTCCGGCCTGAGGCTACGGTTTTGAAGGTTTCACAGCCTATGGAGACAGAATCTACAGAACCTATTCTCAAAGAGTCTGATCCTTTATGGGGTGTGCTCTCGGAAGCTCAAGTGGGTTGTGATCCTAACACGGGACGAGCAAGAATTGCCGCTGAGGTTCTTCATGAAATGCGACAGTATCTCATGGTTTCTGATGAAACAGAACGTAAGGCGCGCATTTTTCGAATACAGAAGACAGTGGCTGAAGCTGAAAAGGACCCTATTGCCAAGAAAACTCTGCTCAATCTGGAACCTTTACCAACATTTCATTCGGAGCTCGACAAAGGAAAAGGTGTGGTCTTTGATTTTGAGGCAAGAGAGAGCATGTCTGAACTCAGTGGAAAAGGACCTAAACTCCTGGCTTCTGCGATCAACTCTGGTCGTGTACTATCTTCTAACCTTTTGCCCCATGCTACTCATCAAGGTTCAGATGAGTTAATCCCTCCCTGGTCAAGTATCGACAAGGATCCTACGGTGCAAAGCTCTAGTCTCTTTGAGACCAGCAGTTCCGGGACCTCTGTTTCCAGACAAAAGGGTCGTAAGAGGCCATCTAGGAGTCGAAGATTAGCTATGGCAGCGCGGCGAGATAAGGCTACCTCTTCGGCAAACTACCAGTTCACATATAAAAGGAAGGCTGCGGAAATCACGGGCACTCCATCCAAGCTGCAAAAGCTGAAGGAGACAAAGGTTGTTCCGAGTGGGGAACGGTCGTCGCAAGTATGAAAATTTTGAGCTGGAACTGTCAGGACCTTGGTCCGGACCTGACAGTCAATCGTCTTAGGGAATTACGCAGAGAGTTCTTCCCTGAGATTATATTTCTGATGGAGACAAAAAACAAAAGAGATGTTCTGGTAGATTTGCAGGTTTGGTTAGGTTATGATCATGTTTTCACTGTTGAACCGATTGGTTATAGCGGCGGTTTAGCGGTGCTTTGGAAGGATAATGTACAGTTGCAGTTTGATTTTGTAAATAAGAATGTGGTAGACATTAATGTACAGTTTGGTAGTTTCAGTTTCTTTTTATCTTGTGTTTATGGAGAACCGGATTCTTCGTATCGTCATCATGTTTGGGAATGGATAACACGTATTGGGCTTCATCGAAAACAGAGTTGGTGTCAAATAGGAGACTTTAATGAAATTTTACACAACTCTGAAAAACTTGGAGGTCCACGTAGGGATGAGAAAACCTTTCAACATTTTGCGGATATGCTTCAAGCTTGTGAAATGACTGAAATTGTGAGCTCCGGCAATGGTTTTACGTGGGCAGGGAAACGACATACTCATTGGGTGCAGTGTAAGTTGGATCGCGCCTTTGGCAATAAGCAGTGGCTCTTACAATTCCCAAAAGCTCGTCAACACTTCTTAGACAGGAGAGGTTCGGATCATCGTCCGGTTCTGCTCAAACTCTTTGATTATAAAGATGAGTTCAAGGGACAATTTCGTTTTGATAGAAGACTCATTGAGAGAGAAGGAGTCCGTGAAGTTATCTCCCAAGCTTGGAACACTGGCTATGTTTTATCTAATAGATCGGTGCTGGAAAGGATTGGTGAATGCCGTAAAAGATTGAGTAGATGGAAGAGACAAAATCCATCTAATTCCTTTGATAAAATCCAACAACTTAAGGCAGCCTTGGAAGTAGAATCATGCTCTGCTTTCCCATGTTATGGTTATATGAGTTCTATTAAGAAGGAGCTTGCTATGGCTTACCGTGAGGAAGAGCTTTTCTGGCGCCAAAAGAGTCGGCAAAAGTGGTTACAGGAAGGGGGCCGTAATACCAAATTTTTTCACGCCTCAGTTAGACAAAGCAAGAAACGCAAATGGGTTGAGAAACTCATCGATGACACTGGTACTGCTCAAACCTCAGAGGCGGCAAAAGGACGTGTAGCCTCTAGTTACTTTCAGCAACTCTTTCTCTCTTCACGGCCACAGAATCCAGATCAGGTTCTTCTTAACTTACCTCATAAGGTTACTCGAGAGATGAACATGAATTTGATTAGAGAAGTCACTAATGATGAGATTCGTCAAGCGGTTTTTGCGATACGAGCATCGAGTACTCCAGGCGCCGATGGGATGAGTGGTTTTTTCTTTCAACGATATTGGGACATTATTGGTGTGAAAGTCACTGCCGAGGTTAAGAATTTCTTCATAGATGGCTCTTTTCCCTGAGATTGGAATTACACACTACTTTGCCTGATTCCTAAGAAAGAAGTGTCGCAACTCATGGTGGATTTAAGGCCAATTAGCCTCTGCTCTGTTTTGTACAAGATTGTGTCTAACATTCTAGTGGCTCGGTTAAAACCTGTTTTACCACAGATTGTTTCTCCGACACAATCAGCCTTTGTAACTAATTATATCGGACAACATCCTGATCGCTCATGAATTGATACACAGCTTACACTCTCATCCCATGATCTCTCATGATTATATGGCAATTAAAACGGACATGTCAAAGGCCTATGATCGTGTGGAATGGAGTTATTTAGAATGCTTATTGAGGTCACTTGGTTTTCATGAGAAATGGAGGTCTTGGATAATTTTTTGCGTCAGGTCCGTGAGCTATTCAGTACTTGTTAATGGGCAAAAACATGGCCTGATCCTTCCGGAACGTGGCCTCCGCCAAGGAGATCCCTTATAGCCACTCCTTTTTGTTCTATGTACCGAGGGGTTAATTCATTTACTAAACAGTGCCGAGCGTGATGGGCTATTACATGGCATTCAGTTTGATCCGAGTGGCCCCATGATTCACCATTTGCTTTTCGCTGACGATAGCCTATTTATATGTAAAGCTACGCCAGAGCAAAGCTCATTATTGCGATCTATTCTCCAACAGTATGAAGTCATGAGTGGCCAAGTAATCAACTTTGAGAAGTCTTCACTAACTTTTGGTGTTAATGTTGCAGCTCCACTCCGTGATCAAATCAAGAGTAATCTGAACATATTCACAGAAGGAGGGACAAGCAATTATCTCGGTTTGCCCGAGTGTTTCAGTGGCTCCAAAATTCAGCTCCTTGACTATTTAAAAGATAAGCTTAAAGGTCGCCTAAGTAACTGGTTTTGTCGCAATTTGTCTCAAGGTGGGAAGGAGGTTCTTATCAAATCTGTCGCCTTAGCTATGCCTGTATATGCCATGTCTATTTTCAAACTCCCGAAGACGACATGTTCCAATCTGAACAGCGCAATTTCCTCTTTCTGGTGGAGTAACATGGAAGACAAGCGTAAAATCCATTGGCTAAGTTGGGAGAAACTTTGTCTTTCCAAAAAAGATGGAGGCCTTGGTTTTCGAGATATTTCTCTCTTCAACCAAGCTCTTTTGGCTAAACAAGTTTGGCGGGCTCTAACGGATCCATCTTGTCTTTTTGCGCAAGTTCTCAAAAGCCGCTATTATGTTTCTTCAGACATATTATCAGCTACGGTAATGCCTCACGCTTCCTATGCTTGGAAGAGCTTAGTTTTTGGTCGCGAATTGCTCATTAAAGGTCTCCGGAAGATGGTGGGTAATGGAAAATCCATTAATGTATGGATTGATCCCTGGATCAATGATGAGGTAGGATTGAGAAGACCTTTTAATCGTAATCATACCATTGACCTGAATCTGCAAGTGAGTGATCTCCTTAATCCATCCTCTTCTTCTTGGAATCTACGGAAGCTTCATGATCTGTTTTTACCTGAGGATGTGAGACGTATTGTACGCATGAAACCAGTAGTTACTTCTCTTGACTATTGGATATGGAGACACAATAAAGATGGGAAGTATTCTGTTAAATCGGGATATTGGTTAAATCAAAAAACAAGCAAAGAAGATTTTATTCAGCAAGCTACACTGCAACCTTCACTTAATCCTCTTCGAGAAGGGGTTTGGAAAGTCAAAGCTCCATCTAAGATCAAGACCTTCATGTGGAAGGCTTTAAGTGGGGCGTTGGGAACAACAGAGGCATTACACCAAAGAAAGCTGATTGTGGATGCTCGTTGCCAGAGTTGTGGGATGGCAATGGAAACCATAAACCATATCTTTTTCTCATGCCCAAAAGCGAGACAAACATGGTTAATCTCTCAATTCCCTATCCCGCAGGCTGGTTTTCACTCATGTTCTGTTTATGAGAACTTTGGTCACTTATTGAGAATCTATGAGGATTGCAACTTCCCTTTTCTACTTAGAAGGACCTTCCCATGGATATTATGGGTTCTTTGGAAGAACCACAACAAGCTTCTCTTTGAAGGACTTCAATTTGATGCTATAGAATCGTCCAGAAAGATACTTAGCCAGAGGAGTGGTTTGATTCGCAGCAGCTGTCTTTACAGTTTGATGGACCTCCACCTTTACTCAGTGCAATAAGTTTAGACTCATGGTCCCCGCCTCCAAGTGAATGGCTCAAATGTAATGTGGGACTCACATGGTCAAAGAAAAAACAGCTGGGAGGAGCAGCCTGGATACTTAGGAATAGTAGTGGTGAAGTCATTTTGCATAGCCGACGGGCTATTCCTGTGATTGATAACTGTTTGGAAGCCAAGCACAAAGGTCTTGTATGGGCTATCGAAAGTATGCTAAGTCATCGCCTCAATCGGATCATTTTTGCGTGTGATGTTAAGGAACTTATTGGAGCAGCTCTTCAACCATTTGACTGGCCAGCTTTTAAAGGCTTTGGTCATGAACTTTTGATATCTTTGAATAGACTTGCCGATTGGGACTTGATCTTTGAACACGGGAATGGTAATCGAAGTGCTTTTCTCATTGCTAGGAGCGTAACTCTGGAAGGTCATCAGCAATCTTATGTTGCTTCAGGACCACCTGGTTGGCTCGTACCGGTTTTGGAGTTGGAAAAAGCTTCAGTTCTGCATTGATCATATTTTCCCTGTTTTCTAATGTAACATATTTTCTTTACCCTGTTTCTGTGTTCGGTTGTTTATGTAGGCTTCTAGTACCTATTGTGTTTAGGTGAAACTGGTGTTGAGCCTGTTTTAATATATATTCAGATGTTTAAAAAAAAATAAAGCTCCACAATAACGTTGATGAAATATATGAGGCTAAATGGATTACTGAACTATCGGACCGGCCTTTTGTTGTTCATTTGTTGACAAAGAAAAAAGGTTCTATTATGGCTCCCAAATTTAATATTCAAACCCAAAGATATCCAAGCTTAATATGAGTTAAAATTTGAATGATTCCCATATCTTTAGAACCAGGCCACTCTTAATACCTTCTTTAATATTTTAAACTCTAAATAAAATATTACTATTGTAACACGCTTTACAATATAGTAGTCCATGTTTGACCTCTTTTAATAGAGAGAAAGAAAAGTAACATGATAATCATCATATTGATATATAACTTGTTTACCTCATATCCAAAAGTTCTAAAAGATCCCAACCCTTTCTCATCCTCTCTTCTCAAATGGAATCTGATAACTTGATGAAGCTTTCTCTTCTCCAACGTAGAAACGGTGCCGTTTCACAAACCCTAGACTTAGAATTCGTCTCCGATGATCCTTTTCTTCCAAGTTACACCTCCCTCAAAGATATCCTCCCTTCCACCACAACCACCGTTGATTCACCCTCCGTCTCCTTCGCCGTCTCCTCCGTAGGCTCCACCATCTCCATACGCAACCGCCTTGTAAAGCAAGCCGCGTGCGCTTACCTTCAGCCTTCTACTCCAACACCTTCCTCTAAACCTTCATTCTTCCGCCGTATCTCCTCCTCCTTCCTCCGCTTCTTCTCCACCTTGTTGGATTCTCTCCTCTGCCTCTTCCCCTCTCCTCGGAAAATCTTCAGAGCTTAAAAGAGATCATTATTGAGAAACGATTCTTTACATCGTCTCTGTTTTTGTTTTGTACAACTCATTTCTTCTTCTTTTATTTTAGAACAAGTTGTGAAGTTCTTGAGGTTCACGTAATACGCTTCAGTTTGAGCCCTAAAACTTCCGGGTCGAGACTTCATAATCGATGTTTACACCTTCACCGGTTTTGGTCGGGTAAGAATAACGAAATGAATCAATGATGCCAAGACCTGTCAAATTGAAGAAACCAAAAACTAGCCACTGATTTATAATTCATTATTTGATGTTGAGTCCATTTTTTTGTAATTTCTGTATTTTATAAGATGGATTAATACAAAAAGTGAATGTGGCCAAATTATTTCTAGGCTCCATAACACTTAAAAAATAAAAGTGTCGATGACACATCATCATTTGAGAGAAAATAAAAATTTGACATATGCCAATTAATTAAACATATAAATTACTTAATACTTCTTTTCTTCTAAAAAATATTTAAAGCATAATAAACAATAGTAAATTAAATTTAAAATAATTTTGATAAAATACTATATTAAATAAAACTTGGTTCGAAATTACAATTTAATTTGTTCCGCTTGATTTCATTATCATCATCGAATTAGCAGTGATTCATCAATTTCAGTGCAAATAGAAAAAAAAAACAAACAAGGTATCAAACCGAAAAGAGATAACATCAAAAAATTGTGAAAATTAAAATAAAAAATCATAACATTTAAAAAGTTATTGAATGTAACAAATTTGTCAAGTATAAAAGAGAAGTAGATGATTAAAATGGAAAAAAACAAACGAAATAGAAGACGAAATAAATGAAAAATATTTGGAAAAAAATTACTATGGTAAATTAACAAAATTATTGTAATACTGGAATTTGGATAAATGAAAAGACATCGGAGAATAAATAGATATTTGGAAAATAATGTATTGAAAAAATCAATCGCATGAGAATATTAATAGTAGAATCATTAATCTAATAAGTATTATATACCAGCTATTTGATTTCGAATATAAATAAAAAACTATGCGTTGCACGAATTTTCTCATAATTTTTAAAATTTTAGATCATAGTAAAGTAAAAAAATGCAATTTATGAGATCACACACCCGCTGGTTGTGTCCACGAGGGAATTTTGCTAAGAATGAGAAGGAGAATGGACCGAGACCGCTTGACGGGAGAGCCATCAAGATTGCCAATCATACGCTCCCTAAAAGCATCTCCATCCGTGAGACTCTCCAAAAATCTTTGACTATTCATGGATCCCACTATTTCTGATTTAAAAAGAAATGATTTAAAAAAAACAAAAAAAAAAGAAATTACTATTTCTGATTTAAAAAGAAATGATTTAAAAAAAACAAAAAAAAAACAAAATTTCTGACTTAAAGATTGATCAAATAGACCTTTGATCGGGGTTGTGACAAGCAGAGCAGTCGGCTAAGCAAGCCGTTTGACCCTAAGCCACTATGTTCCACGAGTTGTTAATCACCGCATATTTAACACCAGTTTATATACCCAATTTCTATTTGATAATTAACCGATGTGGGACAAAGTGTGCTTAAATAACGACTAAAATTAATTAAACACGTGTCCAAGACACTTGCTCCTCATTATTTCCCCCTAATTTCGATCACTACCTCTATAATGACTTGTTCGCGGTATAACCCTCCGTCTTCTTTTAGGCGATCGATGCTTTTCCTTGTGATGCAAGTAAATGATCATCTTGTTGATACAAGAGGTTACGGGATTATACATACATCATATAAATAATCACTCGGCTAAAACTATATATTATATAAAGTTAAAACTACAAATACAATGTGCCTTCTTACCTATGATGTGGACTTTGATCCTCTGATCTGCTTCTCAGTGAGTTTATGGGATTTACCAAACACAACAACAACAACAAAAATGAAATATGAGATCATTACTACGACACCAGAAGAAAGTCTTTTAGCTGAATCAAATTGATTTGTGATCTCACCCAATTTTCGGCGTATTAGAGGCTCAAAATCGATCCTTGCACTTCTTTTGCCAAAGGAAATAATGTCGCGATACATTTGGTTTGAAGGTTGAATACTAATAGAGGTTATTGAACCGGTTTTACTACACCAAAAGCATTGTATATTGGTTATGTTGGTTTAGTATTAGTATTGATGTATAAATACAGTAGAAATACGGTAAACAGAATTGTAACAAACTTTTACTCTGTTTTACAACAAACATTTTACTTTACTCTTCTTCATCTTCTTCTTCATCTTCTTCTCTTGTGATTGAATCGAAGATCTAATATGGTATCAGAGCGAATTTTCGCTTCATATCTTCAATCTCAAACTTGAATCGAAGCTTCTTCTTCGTCGTTGTTAATCAAATCGAAGAAGAGATTCAAGTTTGGCATCTCCATTTTCAATTTCTTCTTTCTTTGACCTATTGTTTTGTGTTCATTCTGACACATTCAAGCTTCTAAATCCGATAAAATGTCGAGATCTTATGTCAATGCTGTAACTCAAGGAGCTCTGGTACAAGATTCATCATCAAATCCACCAGTGAACTCAACAATAGACATGGCTGCTTCTCTTCAAGATCCAAACTCGAATCCGTTATATGTACACAGCGCCGATCATGCTGGTATATCACTTGTCTCTGAAAAACTCACTGGATTAGGGAACTTTAACTCATGGCGTAGATCTATGGTTATGGCCTTAGGAGCTAGAAATAAGACTGTTTTTGTTGATGGAACTTATCCTGAGCTAGATGAAACACATCCAGATTACGGATCATGGTCTAGATGCAACAACATTGTGTGTACTTGGCTAGTAAATGCAGTGGATAAGTCAATAGCCAAGAGTATTATGTATTTAGACACAGCAAGACAAATGTGGCTTGATATTCATGATCAGTTCAAGCAAAGTGATGGTCCTCGTACTGCTGAGATCAAACAACAAATATATGCAGAAGTTCAAGGTTCACAAAGTGTGAGTGAATATTATACTAAGCTGAAACAATTATGGAAAGAATTGAAGAACCATGAAACTTCTCATACATGTTGTTGTGGCCGTCTTGACTGTGTTAACCTGAAGAAATTAGTTGCGAGAGAAGAACATGACAAAATTCTCAAGTTCTTAATGGGATTGAATGACTCTTTTACAGCTACAAGAGGTCAGATACTTATGATGGAACCTAAGCAATCTATATCCAAGGTTTTTAACTTGATAAGTCAGGAAGAGAGACAGAGATCTATGAAAGGAAATCAAACTCAAAATACTCCAGTTTTTCAAACTTCTCAGATCAACATTTCTGGAGATCAAATGGTTGCTACATATACTGGTGGCTATAACAAGAGCAAGACACGTCCTATATGCTCTTATTGTGGGATTACAGGACATACTGTTCAAAGATGCTACAAATTACATGGATATCCACCAGGCTACAAGTCACAGAATACAAAATCTCAGCAACCTTGGCTGCATAATCAGAATCAAACTCCAAATCAACAGAACAGTGGAGCTTTGAAGCCAAATACATCATGGTCTCAAAAGAAGGAGAATGTAGCCAGTATCAATGTTGCAGACACTGGGGCTATATCAATATGTAACCATCAGGGAGTTAACATGGGAAGTATCACACCAGAACAGTTTCATAAGTTTCTCAATGTTCTGAGTACTTCTCCAAATATTCAGAACAATAACACACAGATTTCAGGCAGCAAGATCAATTTAGCAGATGGGACAGCTTCTACTTCTAAACCACAACCTCATATCATTCCTCAGATCCAAACCTCATCCCCAGGTACCAACTTTAGATTCTTACCTTTACTTTCTGCGGGAATTAAGACTGGCCTTACTTCTGCACATGATTGGGTAATAGATATTGGTGCTAGCTGTCATGTATGCTATGATTTAGGTATGTTTGTTAACACTGAAAACATTGAAAATACCTCAGTTACCTTCCCTGATGGAACACATACTCCTGTTCATATCTCTGGCACAATTGTTGTTACAGAAAATCTTATTCTTCATTTTGTTCTTTATGTGCCCAATTTCAAATTCAATCTTTTGAGCATTAGTGCTCTTACCAAAAACAGCTCCATTTCTGTTATATTCTCATCTAATTCATGTTATATTTTTCCTTTTAATCCTTTTCTCTCTCAGGAGTCTACTCTGGACTTCATGATTGGGAAGGGTGATCTTCACAACAACTTATACATTCTTGAGTCTAAATCATCAGTTTCTCAACCATCTCAAACAAATTCAATATTCCAAATTTCTTCTCACATTTGGCATCAAAGGCTGGGACATCCTTCTCCAAATAAAGTTCAAGTTCTTTCCAGAGTTTTAGACATTTCCAAGAGTTCTATAGATCATGAGTCATTTTGTAAAGTGTGTCCTTTGGCTAAACAGAAGAGATTATCTTTTCCTTCTGTCAATAATCTTTCTAAATCTCCTTTTGATCTTGTTCATTTAGACATTTGGGGTCCATTTCATGTTCCAACTATAGAAGGATATAAGTATTTCTTGACTCTGGTTGATGATTGTACTCGTGTGACTTGGGCTTATCTCTTACCAAATAAAGGTTCTGTTCAAGACATCTTTCCAGAGTTTCTTCAATATGTTGAAACTCAATATGATACCAAAGTTAAATCCATAAGATCTGATAATGCTCCTGAATTATCATTCACTTCTCTATTAAAATCAAAAGGGATTATTCATTATTACTCTTGTCCATATACTCCCCAACAAAACTCAGTTGTGGAGAGAAAGCATCAACATATTCTTAATGTTGCTCGTTCTCTTCTTTTTCAATCTAATATCCCATTACATTTCTGGGGAGATTGCATTTTGACTGCTATCTATCTCATAAACAGAACACCTTCTCCCTTGTTACATAACAAAACTCCTTTTGAACTTTTAACTTCTAAAGTCCCAAGTTACAATCATCTCCGAGTCTTTGGTTGTCTATGCTATTCTTCTACTCTCTTAAAGGATCGCCATAAGTTTTCTCCTAGAGCCACAAAGTGTGTTTTCTTAGGATATCCTCAGGGTTACAAGGGTTATAAAGTTTTGGATTTGGATACTAATACAGTTTCTATCTCTAGGAATGTAATTTTTCATGAGTCTATATTTCCTTTCTCTGATGACAAGAACTCTAAAGACATATTTGATCAGGATGTCCTACCTTTGCATGTCCCAGATTCTCCATTTCCAGCTTCATTTGATCTTAGCTCAGATGTGACAATGTCAAATTCTGATTCTTCTATTCTTTCTCATACATCAGATTCAGATAATACTTCTTCTCCTACCACTTCATCTGATTCTGAAACTTCTAATCATGATATTGTGCCTTCTGTTGTTCCATCAGAGGAAAGTAATATAAATCATAAGCCTAAAAGACAAGCTAAAGCACCAGCTTATCTAGATTCCTATCATTGTTACTTACTAAATCAAGACCTGGATTTTCCTTCTCATCCTACACACACAACCTCCTATCCCATATCTGATTTTCTATCCTATGATAAACTCTCTTCTCCTTACAAAAACTTTGTCCTGGCCATTACTACCTCTTCCTTGCCTAAAACCTTTAAAGAAGCTATCTTGTCTGCTGAATTTACAGAGGCCATGAAATCTGAAATGCATTCTTTAGAAACAAGTGGAACTTTTTCTGTGTGTGAACTTCCCTCTGGTAAACATCCTGTTGGTTGCAAATGGGTTTACACTATCAAATATAACCCTGATGGAAGCATTGAAAGACACAAGGCACGTCTTGTAGCCAAGGGCTACACTCAGCTAGAAGGTCTTGACTATTTGGATACTTTTTCTCCTGTTGCTAAGATGGGTACCTTTCGAATGATTTTGAAACTAGCATCTACTAAGAATTGGTCCATTCAACAACTAGACATTAGTAATGCTTTTTTGAATGGTGACTTGGATGAAGAGATCTATATGGTACTTCCACAAGGTTTTACTCAGCTAACAGGCAGAAAATATCCTAAGAACTCTGTGTGTAAACTCCATAAGTCTCTTTATGGGTTGAAACAAGCTTCTAGACAATGGAATCAAAAACTTTCTTCAGTAATTCTCCAAGAAGGTTTTGTTCAAGCTTATGCAGATCATTCTCTCTTTGTCAAACACACTTCCTCTCTTTTTCTGGCAATTCTAGTGTATGTTGATGACATCCTTTTGGTTGGAAACTGTGATGAAGCCATCCATGCTTTTAAGCTAGTTCTACAGTCATCTTTTAAGCTTAGAGATCTTGGTCCTGCTAAGTATTTTCTTGGCTTTGAGATTGCCAGAAATGAGACAGGCATATCCATCAATCAACGCAAATATACTTTGGAATTGTTGGAAGAAGCTGGTCTTCTTGGTTGCAAGCCTTTGACTGTTCCTATGGAACCAAACCTGAAACTGTCTGAGTCTGATGGTGAACTTCTTCCTGATGCTTCTGTCTATCGTAGGATTGTTGGCAGACTGTTATATCTCACACATACACGCCCAGATATCACATTTGCAGTTCACAAACTAAGTCAATATATGGCTAATCCACGTTCTACACATCTGCAAGCAGCTTACAGAGTTCTCAGATATCTGAAACATGATCCAGGTCAAGGTCTATTTTACTCTGCTTCTGATGATATTCGTCTCACTGCTTTTTCAGATGCAGATTGGTCTTCCTGTCCAGATACTAGACGCTCTATTACAGGTTATTGTATGTTCCTTGGTAGCTCTTTGATATCTTGGCGTTCCAAGAAGCAACATACAGTCTCAAGGAGCAGTTCTGAGGCTGAATATAGATCAATGGCTGATGCTACTTGCGAATTGATATGGCTGGATATTTTACTTCATGATCTGCATTGTGCGTCTTCTACACCAGCTATACTCTATTGTGATAATCAATTTGCTTTACATATTGCCAACAATCCCGTGTTCCATGAAAGGACAAAACACATTGAGAATGATTGTCATATTGTGCGTGAAAGATTGCAAAGTGGTTTCTTAAAAACTCTTCATGTTAAGGCAGAAAGTCAATTGGCCGATGTGTTTACAAAGGCTGTTCAGCCTGGTTTGTTCAAGAGTTTGATTTCCAAGATGAATCTTCACAGTTTGTTTGCTCCATCTTGAGGGGAGGGTAATAGAGGTTATTGGACCGGTTTTACTACACCAGAAGCATTGTATATTGGTTATGTTGGTTTAGTATTAGTATTGATGTATAAATACAGTAGAAATACGGTGAACAGAATTATAACAAACTTTTACTCTGTTTTACAACAAACATTTTACTTTACTCTTCTTCATCTTCTTCTTCATCTTCTTCTCTTGTGATTGAATCGAAGATCTAATAAATACCACCATCACTCATCCATTCTAAAACCTACGGGTCGGTATTGATTATACGTTTTTTCAGTTCGGTTAATTCGGTTCTTAAATTTGAAAATCAAAAGATTTTCAGTGCAGTTCGAATTTAGTTCCGATTTGAATTTGGTAACCACTTCGATGTAAATTTTCTAATATTTTCAGTGTTTCAGAATATTTCCGAATATTTTTAATATTTTAAGATATTTTTAAATATTTTTATATTATTAAATAATTTTGGTTATGCGAAATATTTGGTTCTCGATTTCGATTTACTCGGATCTTAAAACTTAGAACCATTTGGATATTTCTATATTAATTAAACATATAAGTTTAATTTTGGATAATAAGTATAATTCTTAAAATATGCTAACTTGTCCTAGAGTAAGAAATACACTATTTTGATTGAAATTTGGGGTTAAGAACTTTAATTTATTTTAGACATCATGGTTTAGGATTGCAGGTTTAGTATACTTTCTTTCACGTAAATAAAGTTGCAAACACATGCAAAAAGAAGCTTTTTTCTTTTTTTCCAACTCGTGAAATTTTATTAACTTTCAATAGAGGAGAAATACAAAGCCGGCAAAGGTGAAACCACTTTTCCAGAGCCAAAAGCCGACGGGTTTAAAGATATCCTCGGAGCCAAGAGCCGACGAGTGTAACGAGAGACTCTCAGAGCCAAAAAAGAGATACATATGCAGATGACACAAAAACAAAACAATGACACTTAATAGATCAATAAAATAAGATCTTGTAAAGATAAAACCAACTAAAAAGTAAGCGGAATCGAATGGAGGAGAAATTGAGTTGAGCCACACATGCCGAGATTTCTGGGGATGAAAACGAACGATACTCATTATATTGCTCCTAAACTTGTTGGAGCCACGAGAAAACACCGACGATAGACATCCCTGCCGAAGAAGATATCACTATTTTTAGTGCCAAATTACCAATTCTACGACATTCGACAAGAAGCTCTACACACTTCCTTATTGAGGAGCCGGAATCACTTTACAAAAAGCATCCCGTAGATCTTAACTAGTAGGTCGAGCACACCTCTCGATCAAACCACTACACCTCCTAGACAGTTAACACAACAGAAATACACCCAAAAGGAGTCACGAACCTCGACCAGTAAACCGGCCGAACATATTCGCAGGGACAACGAAGAAGAAACAGCGCAGCTGCGACGAAACTCCAAAAACCGCTAACTAACGCAACATTCCTCCTCTTAACCCGAACTCCAAAAAGGTTACTAAAGATCCATGATTATTCATCATCAGAGTCATCAAAGAGACCAAACATAAATTTAGACACACCAAACCACCACTAAAATCTGATAAGCAAGAATGAGGAATTTAGAGCACGAAAAGAAGGTCAAACCGGGTCCGAACCAACACACAAAACTATAACAACTCAAAAGGAGAGTAAAAACCTGCAATCCCAACATAAGAAGAAGAAGCACATTGTTGCGACATCGAGCAGCCCAAGAAAGTGCGACCAAACTCTAGGAAACAGATCCAGATCTCGAATCGACTCCGGAGAAAGTTTTTTTTCTTGCAGGCAACAAAAATGCATTTATCTATTTTGACATGATAAACTGTGATATTAATATTAATATTACATGTGTGTCATACTTTGAACACAAAACTTTGTCAATTTACGACACTAAATCCGATACTAGTTCTAAATAAAATAGACAAAAATTTGAAACCTAATAGCATTAAAGAAAAAAGAACAGTTTACGAACTCTTTTCACTTGCAATAGTTTTTTGATTTATTAATGGGTTCGTGCCCTCATGGACAAAAAAACACTTTTGTTCCCATTTGGACCAGGCCGAATCTGTGCACCATAGTCGAATTAAAAATAAAATAAAACCATACTGTTTATATTGCTCCAAATAAACGAAGCCACGAGAAAACAAAATTCACAACCCGAGCAGCTGCAGATGAAAAGATGGCTAACGACTACCAAAGACCAACTGCAATTGAGCGAAAGATCCTCAATCCCTTTGAAAGAAATCTGGTTGAACACCGTAGGTTTCAATTGAGGGAAAACACAATTCCTCAAATCATGAACTTTACCCATCGAAAATTGCAATGAAGATCAACGAAACGCAATTCGGCTAAATCAGCAACAACCACTAAAAGGCAAGTGAGCCGTAACCTCAAACCGCAAAAAGACAAGTGATTCACCCACCCCATGCCTCTGTCGATACTATCACCTGAGAACCGAGAAAGGCAGTCACTCACCAAGACCGTTCCGTCAAAAACAAACCTCCAAACTGCAGTAAAAGATTTAATCATACTACTTCATTTCAAAATACTACAAACTCGATAAAGATCGGACCTTATGGAGGAGCAAAATTGAGTCGTGGTTGGGATGATGAGACGAGAAGCTTAAACTCGAGTTCCGACTTTGATCACACCCGTCAAAGCTTCTCTGTCCCTGCTCTGCAACAACATCCCAAAAACCCATCAGATCTAGCACCACTCGATCAAATCTCGACCAAAACGGCCTCTTTCTTCCAGATCTTCGGCCAACACCTTGTCCTACCTCCACGACGCAAAGACCACTGGAATCTGCATAGTACCGTCAGAGAAAAGCCTTCATCACCGAAGCTTGATGCAGAGAGAAGAACATGTCGGAGGGCTTAGATATGGCTGAAAGAGGAAAAGCTAAAACTGAGAAAGAACTAAGGGGGCTCCTCTCATGGTGACAGTGACGAAACACTTAATACCGACGAGGGGCTTAGACTCGATCTCAACTCTGTATACGATGTAAATTTTATCATATTGTTTTATTTTAAAAGAGTTCCTTGACGTTAAGATTAATACATCTGCAATTAAAAAAAGTTACATACAATGCATGCATGTTATTCATACTTAATTATATATTTTGAAAACGTATACAACATTATTGACACTATTTTTTTTATTATCAGTAGGTTCGAGGCCCATAGGGATATAATTTCTCCGGACAAAGACATACTAGGTAAGATATTCGTTTTTGGCGAATCAACCTCTCTCAACATAATTCAAACCTATGTTTTCTTTTTTTAGTTTGAGGAGATTTTATCACATAACCAACATTTCTTTAGACCACGATTAACGCGGGATCTTACCCGCGGTTCTTCGTGATTATTAACTAAAAAAAAAAACATTTTCTTAAGAGTCTGTCTCTTAAGTTGCTTATATAAGGACCGATTCTTAAATGACCGGTTCTTAAACCGGTTCTTGTGATTTTTTTTTGTCAGAACAATTTTATTTTTGGATCGGTTTCAAATCTGTTTTTCGGTTTTTTTTGTTTTCCAGTATTTGGATTCGTTACATATTCATTTACGATTTTTGAAGTTTCAGATCCGTTTCAGATCTGTTTAAAATATCCCGAGCCGAACCCAAAATACCCGAAAATATCCGTTTCGGTTCCGTTTCGGCTCCGTTTCAGATCAACTTTTTTGTTTTTCAGTTTTTCGATATGATACATATTCATTTACGATTTTTGAAGTTTTGGATCCATTTCATATTTGCTTAAAATATCCCGATCCAAACCCAAAATACCCAAAAATATTCGTTTCGGTTCCGTTTGAGATCCGTTTTTTTGTTTTTCAGTTTTTGGATCAATTACATATTCATTTACGATTTTTGAAGTTTTGGATCCGTTTCATATATGTTTAAAATATCCCGATCCGAACCCAAAATACCCGAAAATATCCGTTTCGGTTCCGTTTGATATCCGATTTTTTTTGTTTTTCTGTTTTTGGATCCGTTACATATTCATTTACGATTTTTGAAGTTTTGGATCCGTTTCATATCTGTTTAAAATATCCCGATCCGAACCCAAAATACCCGAAAATATCCGTTTCGATTCCGTTTCAGATCCGTTTTTTTTGTTTTTCAGTTTTTGAATATGATAAAGATCTTTTTTACGTTTTTTAAAGTTTCGGATCTGTTTTAAGTAAAAAAAAAAATTATTTAAGAACCTCTTTTGGAATTTTTGCAATAATTGACCAAAATTGTTAAGAACCCCTTTATTCTTAAAAAAATTAATAAAAAATGGCTAAGAACCTGGGGTTCTTAGCATTGTATAAGCTTTTAGTGGCGTTACTTTTTTAGTTTTATAGAAAACGGAAAAGAAATTGAAATAGATGTAAAGAGATGATACGGACCTATACATGGACTTTAATCCATAACCATAAGTCTAGAGTCCACCCACACTCCATAGTACTATCCCACAAACGAGAGATTCCAGTGCTAGAAAAGGGTTTAATTTCTCTAGCTTATTCGAGTCTGTTGCAAGCCCACATTATATATATATATATAGTCACCTTTTATATATATATATATATATATATATATATATAGTTCCTAGTCAAACCAAGAGGAAGGTTGGTATGTGTCAATTTGTTTATAAAGGGGAAAATCCCATAAATAACTTTAAAAGTGGCAGACACTTCCACTTTAAACTTTCAAGATTTTTTACTTTCAATTTAATTCCTCAGAATGAGAAAGTTTACAATATAAACACCTAGAAAGACAATCTTGTACGTGTTGACCGTTGACCCGATGGAACCGTGAACATCGTTACCGGAGCTTTTAACACCGTAATTGCTTATGTTAGTTTAATTAACTCCATTAATAGTTAACACCGTAATTAAACGAATAGAAGCAATTACGGTGTTAAAAACTTCGTTAACGGTGTTTACGGTTCTGTCGGGTCAATGGTTAATGCGTACAAAATTACCATTATGGATGTTTAAATTGTAAACTTTCTCATTCTGAAGAATTAAATTGGAAGTGAAAAACCTTGAAACTTTAAATTAGAAGTGTCTGCCACTTTGAAATTTGTTATGGGATTTTCCCGTTTATAAAGGAAAGATCTCATATTCAAGAGCTAAACTAGTGACTAGCGTTGAGGGTTTCCGATTTTCTTTTATTATGGAAATGGCATAAAAACTTGAATGAATTGGTATGGTAACGAAAAAATAAAAATTATTTAGTTTTTAGGGTGTCCGAAGAAAAAAAGTTATATTAGGGGGAGTTTACAAATAAAAACCCTTCAGTTATTTAAAAAAACATTTTGGGGTATATGTGAGAAGAAAAATAAATGAAAAGAAAGATGGTTAAAATACTAACTATGATTTTTTTTGCTGGTCAAGGCATCCAGTTGTCTCTAAAAAATTCGAATAACACTCATTAACACTTTAAATTAAAATTATTTGTTCATTCTAATTTCTTATCATGTTCATATGCATTATAAATCTTCAAACTTAGAATATTAATACAGCTCCGACCAAAAAAAACAAAAGAATATTAATACAGCAAATTCCATATATATTTTTTAAAAGGCGATATCTATATATCTTGTTAGATACAAGAGAGCTAGTGAGTACAAGCATGAGTAAAAAGATTGTGCTCACTTGTATAAACACAAAGATAACAGAAAATATTAAAAGTAAAAATAAAAGTGAAAATTACCTAGATTAACTTTAAAAAACACAAAAATAACTAGTTTGACTCTTCTAATACATGGATTACTCAACTAACTTTAATCTTTTTGCAAAAGACAAAAAACTCCAAAAGCTTAACATATTATCATAATTGTCATTTAAGATTCAATTTAAACATTTTCCTAAATTAGATTTTCATAATTTCCTCATATCTTCACTAAAAAAAGGAAACGTGTCTTCAAAAAAAAATCAAAACAAAAATCTGTTAACAAAAAAAAAATCAAAACAAAATCGTTGGTTTTTCTTCCCAACTCTGTCTCCAAAACAAGTTTCTCTTCTCGTCACCATCTCCGCCGCACATCCACCATCTCCATCGCGAAGCCCTACTCCCCGCCGTGCGTCCACCGCGAATCCCTTCTCTCTGCCGCATCACCACGAAGCCCTTCTCTCCGCCGCAAAGCCCTACTCTCTGGTCCGCATCACCGCGAAGCACTTCTCTCCGCCGAAACCCTAAGTCCACCCCGAAGCTCTACACTCTCCGCCGTTGAAACCCTAACTACTCATCTCCTTTGTCGTGAGTCTCCATCACTATTAGCGATGTCCTTTTTCCACCTTCTTTATTCACCACATTAACATTATCATTGGTTTGTTAATTTTGCATGTGCAATTTTGTTTGTTCTTATGAGATTTTTGATGTGCAATCCACGGTAATCTGCGATTTTTTTTATTCTTCAGATTGTGACACAAATTCGTGTAATTGCTTTTGTTTTGTTAAATTACTTCTGCAAATTTGTTTTGAAATGGCTACATATTTTTGCGAGCGATTGCTATTTATTGTTTGTGACTGCAGATTTAAAATATTTGACTGCAGATTTGTTTCACTTTCTTCGCAGATTTAGTTAAGCCTCTACAGATTTAATAACTGTTTTTCCCTTTGACCGCAGATTTTTTGACGTTATGGCCTCATTTAGTAACATCCAAAAATACCCACCAAAGAAGGACAAAGAAGGACAGGTTGCAACTCAAAATCATAGCATTAACCACAGCTGCCTATTGAACAGATTTGGGATCATGAAAGAAGGATTAGGCGTAGAAGTGTGAGACTATTTGAAGAGCACTAGTGTTGGTGTTTTTCTCAAACTCTCGGAAGTGCCATATACATGGGCTGGAAAGAGAGTCCATTACGTCCTCACAAATCTGTTGAAAGTCAATGACAATCACGAGATTTGGTCCCTTATTGGCGGTCAACCAATAAGGTTCTCGTTGAATGAATTCAAGGAAATCACCGGGCTTAATTGTGAACCGATAAACGAGGAAGACAATACGAGTGCGCAAGATCATGTTTAGTACGATGTAGCACGGTCGTTTGGCTATTTTTTGGATGTTTTCTCTCGGATTATTAGACTTGTTTTGGATGTTATCTCTCAGATTATTAGACTTTTTTAGGATGTTATCTCTCGGATTATTAGACTCTTTCGAATCTTTTGTTTTTCGGATCTTTAGCAGAATCTGAACACATTATTAGACTCTTTTCTGAATGTTAGTCTTGCAGGTTTATCGCTGATTATTGTGCAAAAATTTCTGAAGCATTGTCGCAGATTTTGTGACAGATTTCATATGTTGTCGCAGATTTATTTGAACAGTCTTCGCAGATTTATTTGAACAGTCTTCGCAGATTTATTACGTTGCCGCAGATTTGTTTGAACTTAGCAGATTTGTTAACAATATTTATATAGTCTCGTAGAGTTTTTGCATCGCAAAGTTTTTAAACAATAAACAAGAAAGAATAAGACACCTCAAAGGTTCTACAGTAAATCCAATACGATGAAATGCAATAGAGTTAGAGTTCAGAGTTTACATAGTACGTGTAGCACGAATGTGACCTGTTAGCTTACAATTCCCACAAATGTGTTGTGCTCTTGGTCTTTTTTTGCCAACACTTTCTCCAAAATCAATTTGTTTCTGGAATTTTTTGGCCTCCCT
>OVAN01004158.1:0-26672 GCA_900406275.1 Anastatica hierochuntica
ATCGTCAAATTAAATATTCGTTCATTTTTAAAAATTATGAAATTGGTTTTGTTTTCATACAAGATTTAATTATGTTTATAGGAATTGATATTGCTAATAAAATGAATGTAGTTATAATTTTTTTAATTACTCATACACAATTTAGATCTATATTTAAATTTTGTGGAGAGAATCATAATTAAAAAAATAGAAATAGCAAAAATTAATTTTTCAACAAAAAATATCAACTTTTCTCACTCAAAAAAAACCAAGAACTTTGAGTTGACTGAGTCATTTTAACCATAAAAAGTCAACGTTAATAAATTAACATAATAGTGTTGACTTTTTCATGGTTAAAATGGTCTAGTCAACTCAAACTTAAGGGTTTAAATGGAAAGAGAAGAAGTTCGTGGTTTTTTTGGCGATATAGACATACTTCGGGATTTAGATGACATTTTTCCCTACATATTAGTATGTGATTAACATTTTTAGAATATTAATGTTATTTAGATTAAATGAAATTTGGATCTATTGCCTGACATTTTTTGAAAAAAAGAAATATCATATCGTCTATATTTAGTTTTAAAATTATTTCTATATATTAATCGGAGTATATTTCAAAAGATTTTAAAACAACTTTGTTAAAAAATTACGACATATACCATTGCCAATATATTATATTCTGTAACAAACATAATTATGATCGAAAGCTATATATTTGGAACGGAAGGTCCGCGTGTTTTAGCATTTGGGTCTGATAAAACCTGTAAATACTGCAATAGTATATTTGTTTTACTATATCAGACTTTCACCAAATAAGTAAGTACTCAACATTGTTGTTACTATTTTTTGGCCCAAGTTCAATAATCCTGGTTCGATCCCTGCAGGATTCCTAGGAAGTTGTGCTGAATTTGGTTAAAATTTTGTTTATTGTTTAGCTAAATGATTATCTTTTGTATTTAAAGTATCTTAATTAATTAATTAAAATTAACTACAATATTAAACATTTTTTTTCATCAGTCTAGTGGTTTAATAGTTCCCTAAAAAGGACATCACCCCGGATTCGAACCCGGGTAAGTGAGCTTGACCAACAGAGATGGTAACCAGTGTACCACTTGTGCCGCTCCAATATTAAACATATTTTGTTAACAACTAATGTGCTTTTCACTTTGATAGATATTAAACACTAATATAATTATTCAAACTAAAATTCTTGACGAATTACACCAAAGCTAAACCATTTAAAATTATTATAATTATGCAATAGTCTTTCATCGGTAAATAAAAAAGGCAAAGTAGATCATTTTATAAATAAGTAGTCTGAATCATCATGTTCAACAATATCTCAGAATCTTTATAAGCGTCCAAAATTAATTTTTAATAGGCTAAAGTGAACCAATTTTTAAATATTTTATTTTTCATAAATTCAAATAATTATAATATTGTAACTTTATTAAAATTTAAAATATCATAATATTTTCTTCATCTAAACTAAAAACGCGTGTTCGATTCCCATAATTGTTTTTCTGTGATTTTTAACTATTATAGTTGTCTAATAGTCTCACATCGGAAAAAACATAAAAAGGAGAGCAAATAATCTTATAAATAAGTAGTCATAATCATCAAACTCAACAATATCTTGAAAGATTTGTGGGAGTCCAAATTTAACTTTTTGATTTAGTATGGTTTTTTGGACTCTTTAGTAACTTAAATTAAACAACTTTGAAATATTTATTTTTAATAAATATTTTAATTTGATGAAAAATTAAAATGTCAAAATATTTTTTTCATTTAAAATAAAAATTAAATTATTTTGATTCGATTGGAAAAAATTAAATATTTTAACTTTATTGAAAAGTTAAAAATATTTTTAAACTTTTAATTTTATCAAAATAGTAAAAACATTTTGCTAAGTTTCACTGCAAAAATAATTAAATTAATTTTATTAACAAATCTAATAAATGCAATCGAAGTTTTACACATAAACAATCTCTTCAAATAAAATCTACAACCAAATTGGATAACTTAAATAAAAACATTAACTTAATTGCATTTGTACAATAAAATATGTAAAGTTTAAGATTACAACCTTACAAAATCTAACATACCGAATCAAATCAACTAAAACAAAAATATCCAAAATATAAAATGTTTAATTTCAATTTTACGAAATCTCAACCACTACTATAATTAATACGTGAATAATGTATAAATAAACTGAATTTGAGTAACCAAAAAATAAATAAAATTTGCATAAGACGTTATCAGATTCGATTAAAAATTATGTCATAAGTTTCCAAAAATATTTTTAATTAATTTTCAAAATATATATAATATAGAATTGATATTTCCTTTTTAAATCAAATTTTCTGAATTTTGAATTTAAAATAGTAAACCAATCTCCATTGTTTCAGCCGTGGATTTTATTTCACACGATATTATTTTTTTGTTGAGTTTCACAACAACTAAAACTAATTTTCAAATTATTATAATGCATGGACAATCTTTCTTTTATATAAATTATATACATTAATCCTTCTTCATAGATGTTCTCCTGACAAGGACCTTATTTCACATGACGCTCTGTTTTTGTTAAGTTTTCACAACAATTAATTCTAATTTTCAAAATATTATATTTTATGAACAAATCCTCCTTCATTTATTAGTTCAAAAACATAGTTCTATATTTTGATTTATTTCCCTTTTTGTATCTTAGATTTTATTACTGACCTCTCTAATGATGATTCTTTAATTTTATTAAAGGTTATTATCTTTGAAATACATTGAGATAATAATTTAATAAATCGAATAATTTTTTTAAATAATCATAGAGCTCTAGCGTATTTATTATATCCAAAATGATGGTCTAAACTCTTTTAGCGGATAAAATTTATTTCATAAGAATGTTCTTTTTCGTCAAAATTATATTAGCGGGTGGACTTAATTTGGTCATCAGATGTTCTTTTTTTTTTTACTGAGTTTCACAGGACCTTCCGGCCTGATATGCCATTTAGACGGCTCTTGAAAACATTCCGAGCCCACTTTTGGGTTGGGCAGGATATGTCAAAACGAGGAAAATAAGGTAATTTTATTAGGGGCAAGTTGTGTCCGGCGAAGTTTGTCTCCGCTGCATTCAGAGCTAGAAGCACTGCTGTGGGCTATGCACGAGTTGAGTACCAGGAAAATAGACTGCCAGATTTTTGAGACAGATTGTGCAGAGCTACCAAGGATCCTCCAGCACCCAGATGACTGGCCATCTTTATATACGGTTATCCAAGAGTTCCATCTTCTTCGTGAGCAGTTCCCGGGATTTTTGATTTCTACCATTCCGCGCACGACAAATGTACAAGCGGACTGTCTGGCTCGAGGTTCTCGTATTTTTCATACTAATTATATTTATGTAGAATCTGTCCCTCCAAACTGGACAACCAGTAACGGAGTGACTTTTTGATTAATGTTTGGTTGGCAAAAAAAAATGATTATAATGTGTGACAATCTTTTATAGTATAGATTATATACAACAACCCTTCTTTATAGATGTTATCCCGACAAGGACCTTATGTTCTTTTTTTTGTTAAGTTTTCACAATAATTAAATCTAATTTTCAAATTATTATGTTGTATAAACAAATCCTACTATACAACAACCCTTCTTTATAGATGTTATCCCGACAAGGACCTTATTTCATATGATGTTCTTTTTTTTGTTAAGTTTTCACAATAATTAAATCTAATTTTCAAATTATTATGTTGTATAAACAAATCCTACTTTATTTATTAGTTCAAAACCATAGTTCTGTTATGATTGACCTCTCTAATGATGGTTCTCTAATTTTATTAAAGGTGATCTTTGAAATACATTGAGAGAGAGCGGCACAAGTGGTACAGTGGTTACCACCTCTGTTGGTCAAGCTCACTTACCTGGGTTCGAAGCCGGGGTGATGCCCTTTTCAGGGAACTACTAAGCCACTAGACTGATGACAAAAAAAAAAGAAATGCATTGAGAGAATAATTCAATAAGTTAAATAACTCTTTTAATTAATCATAGAGCTCTAGCATTATATATAAAACTATGGTCTAAACTCTTTTAGCAGATGAAATTTATTTCTTAAGATTTTTTTTCGTCAAAATTATACCAACGGGCAGACTTAATTTTACACAATCTTCTTTTATTTTTTGCTAAATTTTTACAATAATTAAATCAAATATTTAAATTATCATGTTGTATGAACAAATTCTTCATTACACATTAGTTCAAAAACATAGTTTTATATTTTTTTTCCTTTTTGTATCTTGGATTTATGATAGTTCTCTGATGATGTTCCTCTAATTTTATTCTAGATGGGATTTTATTTCATACGATGTTCTTTTTTCTGTCTAAATTATATCAACAAGTGAATTCAATTTTAAACAATGTTCTTTCTTTTGCCGAGTTTTCAGAACAACTAAATCTAATATTCAAATTATTATGTTGTATGAAAAAATCATTCATTATATATTAGTTCAAAATCATAGTTTTATATTTTGTTTGTTTGTTTTAGTATCCTAGATTTTATGATTGGTCTCTTGTGATGGTTCTCTAATTTTATTCTAGGTTGAACTTTATTTCATGCAATGTTCTTTTTTTGTCTAAAATCTTTCAACTGATAGACCTTATTTCATACGATATTATTTTTGTCTAAAATTTTAATGAATGGACTTTATTTCATTCAATGTTCCTTTTTGGTCTAAAGTCTTTCATGGGACAAACTTTATTTCATACGATATTTTTTTGTCTAACATCTTTCAACGGGTAAATTTTATTCATACATATTCGTTTTTTGTCAAAAATCTTTCAGCGGATAGACTTTATTTCATATAATTTTTTATCAAAAAATTTTCAACGGTCGGACCTTATTTCAGGGCATCTCTAACCCTACTCCATTTTTTCCTCCAAACTTCATTTTGGAGTAAAATTTTCTTCAACCCCACTCCATTTTCCACTCCAAAATGGAGTAATGGGTGAGATTACTTCATATTTGGAGTAACTCCATTTTTTACTCAATTTTGGAGTTGAACTTTTTTTATTTATAAAGAGATCCCTTGAATATAAAATCTTTTCACTTTATACTTTTTTTAACATAACAATAATTACTTTTGTTGATATAACTTTCTAAGTTTTAATTATTATTATAATATTATTTTATTAAAGTTTAATATAACGTTCTAAGTTTTAAGATATACATTTTTATGATTATATATTTTTTATATAACTTTATTATGTGTTTTTTTAATCTAATTAACTATAACATATAGTTAACTGTAAATATGAAATAATTTGTGAAAATTAAACAAAACAATGGCAAAAATATTTTGAATTCAAAATTTTCATTTTTAGTGTATATATATATACATATTTGAGAAAAATATAAATAAAAAATATGAGGACCAGACTAATTTAATTATTGAAATTTTTTCGTTTGGTTTTGAATCTTTTAATGATTGAATTTTTGAAGTTTTATTCTTGAGAGTTGAAAGAGAACCTCTACCCTCATATGTTTATATATAATATGATAGTAAAATTCAATTCCGAGAGTTTCTTGGTTGTTTAGAGATATTATTAAATATAAAAAATCTCATTTTTCACTTTGGAATGGATTAATCGATTATTTATAAGAAAAATATGTTAACGGTGATGATTGCATAAAAATATTTGTAATGTAATTTCTTTTATTTAACGAATTTTTAATTAAAATTTATTTTATAATTTATGGAAGTTTTTAAAAATAAAATAAACGGAGTCATTTTGCAATTTTTATAACTATAAGGTATTAATAGCAAATTAGAAATAGAAAAATGGAGTAATACATTGGAGTAAAACTCAACTCTATTTTAGAGTTACTCTATAATGGAGTAAAAAATGGAGATATACATTGAAGATGATCTCATACAATGTTCTTTTAAGGTCTTTAATCTTTCAACGGGTAAAGTTTATTTCATACGATTTTTTGTCTAAAATCTTTCAGCGATGGACTATATTTAATACATTTTTCTTTTTTGGTCTATAATTTTTCAGCGGGTAGACTTCATTTCACACGATTATTTTTGTTTAAAATCTTTTAGCGGGTGGATTTTATTTCATACGATGTTCTTTTTTGGTTTAAAATCTTTCAGCGGTAGACTTTATTTCAAATGATATTATTTTGTTTAAAAATTTTCAACCGATAGATTTTATTTCATACAGTGTTCTTTTTGGTTTAAAATCTTTCAACACGTAGATTTTATTTCATTCAATGTTTTCTCTAAAATCTTTCAACGGGTGGACTTTGTTTCATACGATGTTCTTTTTTGATCTGAAATCTTTCAGCAAATGGACTTTATTTCATATGATATTTTTTTGTCTAAAATCTTTCAGCGGGTGCACTATATTTCATACTACGTTCTTTTTTGGTCTAAAATCTTTCAGCGGGTGGACTTTATTAAATATAATGTTCTTTTTTGGTCTAAAATTTTTCAGCAGGTAGACTTTATTTCCATACGGTTTTCTTTGTCTCAATTCTTTTAACGGGTGGACTTTATTTCATACAATGTTCTTTTTTTGGTCTAAAATCTTTTAGCGGTAGACTTTATTTCAAACGATTTTTTTTGTCTAAAATATTCCAGTTGGTGGACTTTATTTCACGCGATGTTCTTTTTTGTCTAAAATCTTTCAATGGGTAAACTTATTTCATTTGATGTATTTTTAGATCTATTATCTTTCAGAGGTGACTTTTATTTCATACGAATATACGATGTTACTACATAATATGTTAAAGTATTGTGGATTATAATATTTAATTAATAATGAGTAAAAATGATATAAAATATAGTATACAACAGGATAGACTAAAATATGAAATAATTTTTAGATTACATGATTGTGTTACAAATTTCATCTGAAAACTAACCACATCAATGTTACATGTCACAATACAAACTCAAACGAAAAAATTATCACATATCATCCGCCCCGTTTCATGGTATAAACAAATTTAATACAAAAAATAATAGTCAAAAGACATTTGTATGATTTTTGATCTTGGTACTAATTTTAACAAGAGCTGTCCCATATAAAGTAACCTCTATTTATAAGTTTTATGTAATGTTTCAAATATTACTCGCGCCTAGGTGCATGGAATCCTCAGACATCTACGATGAATATTGTCATCAAAATTTTTTTTAGTAATTTAGATAATACCAGGGTTGAATAAATTTGATGTCTTAAGACTTACCTTTATTCTTATAAAATTTTTTTATTCTAATATTATGGTCAATTTTATTTTTAAATGGTTTAATTCAATTTGTTAAAACAATTTTTTTAAATGGTGCAAATTTAACTAGTTTGTTTTTACACCTCAAAATTGCGGATTCTAACAACAAACTTATAATTATCGCTTCATAATATAAAAATTATATTATAGAAACAAAAATATATCAGTTTCTATATGACTTACAAATCTTACAAACATAAAATACCGTAATTATGCAATTCTAAAACTCAAATTATCACATTAACACATATATAAGTTCTTTGTTTAATACAAATAATCACATTAGCACCCATATAAGTTTATATACCACTTATGAACATTGTATACATAAAATTCTATAAATAAACAATTTTTTAAATTTTTTAAATTTTCTAAATATTATTCCGCGTCTAGACGCAGATTAAGTTCTAGTGACTATTCAAAAACAATTTCCTAATTTGGAGTCATATAATTTTTTTTCTAAACAAGAACTGCCACTTTGAACAATTCTCTTTAATTTATATTTCATGATACTAATTATGGAGTAACTAATCCTGGTGTTTTCCATTTAATCTTCCTCCTTTTCATATTTCTTGCACAAACTTCAACGAGCTACCTTTTTCAACTATTCTATCTATCTTTTATTAAAGTATTTAATGAAAATGAACGTCTCGTTTTTTTTTTAGCAAAGAAATTTCATTTCATGAGAAAGAGGAACAAAGTGTTCTTATTACAAAGGTTGCTTCATGTACCTAATTTACTAGCCACTTTATGACATACATTTGTGACAATTCTCTTGCCCTTTTCGCTAAGACATCAGCATGACTGGTTGATGTTCTCTTGATGTACTGGAATCTTATACTTGGACACCTTCTCATAAATTCTTCTATGTCCCTTACATATGATGTGAGTCTTTGAAAGGTGCTCTGATTCTTCACTGGGACCGTGGTCTAATTCCTGAGATACGTATATATTGTGTTATTATCCCCAGGAAACACAACTTTCTGATATCTCAGGTTACTCACGTTTTGGACAACATCCCTTAGAGCCAACATTTCATCTTCTAAGAGAGAACTGACTGGCTCCATAGCGGCAGAGCCTTGCAGAAATGGTTTATTACCTGTATCACATAAGATCCAAGTTAAACCCATCATCTGCTCTCATGAGACCCATGAAGCATCAATATAACACCTCATCATTTCATCAGTATGCTGCAGAGTTGAACTAGGACAATGGCTTACCTTGCACTGTGGTAATTCTTCATCTTCTCTATGATGTAGATCCTTCTGCACCTGTATCAAACCTTCGAACTCTCTACCAGTCTCTGCAATGACTAATGGTAAAGGCAACCTTTTATTCTCAAAAAACATCTTATTTCTCATGTTCCAAATCTTCCACCCAATAAAAGCTGGATAATGGTAGCTCATACCTTGATGGTTTATGTGTGTTGCAAAGGCTGTAGATACATTTTCTTGCAGGGAATCAGAGTTGAAATTATGTCCTGTATGACCCACTGAGAGATGTCAAACCTCCTAAGCTACTCTGCAAGTGAAAAGCATATGATTAACACTCTCCTCATGTTCCCCACAAACTTGACAAGTAGGATCAATATTCAACTTTCGTTTCCTCAGCTGTGATCCCATAGGGATGGCCTGATGGATTACTTTCCACCAAAATGTCTAACTTTAAGTGGTACATATAGCTTCCATACCTGCTTAAATACTGGTGAAATATTGTCCTGTGAAAGTTGAGAATGAGCTTTACACAATTGCCAGTATCCTGTCTTCACTGAGTATTGCCCATCCACTGTATGTACCCATTCTTTGCTATCCTCCATCTTTGTTATACTTGGTCTCACCAACTTTATTTGAGGTATGTCATGAGGATGAACTAATTGTTGAAGCTTGACCCCATCCCACCATGTAGCTGTTGAGTCCATGATATCTAAAACCATGAGATTATGATGATAACTAATCATAAACAAGGTGAGATGCTCTAGGAGGATTAGTTAACAACCAATTATCTTGAAATAACTTAATACTACTACCATTTCCAACAGGCCATCTTGTTCCCTTTTTAACAATTGGGAGGCTCTTAAAAATTCCTTTCCATGCGTAAGAGGTTCTAGTACCAGACTGTGCTTCTAAAATTGACTTTTTATGATAATACTTACCTTGGTATAGTATAGCTAGTAAAGTCTGAGGAAAGTTCAGTAATCTTCATGCTTGCTTAGCTACCAAAGTTTCATTGAAAAACCTGAGGTTTTTAATACCAAGACCTCCAAGTGCTTTGGGACATGTGATTTCGTCCCAAGATAGCCAGTGAATCTTCTTATTACCCTTAGACCTGTCCCACCAAAAGTTTTTTACTGTCTTGGTCATGGTTTCAATTGTTCTATTAGGAAGTAAGAAACAAGTCATAATATAAGTTGGTAAAGCTGTTGTTATAGCTTTAATTAATATTTCCTTACCCGCTGGACTCAAAAGCTTAGTATACCAACTGTTCAGCCTGTCTTCCGATCTTTTTTGAAGGTAGGAGAATGCTTCATTATGCCTAACTCCTACTCTGTCTGGTAGCCCAAGAAATCTTCCAAATGCTTTTGTTTTCTTTATTCTGGTGATGTCCATAACTTCTTTTTGAGTCTCTTTTAGAGTATTCTTCCCAAAAAGGATAAATGACTTACTGAGATTCACTGCTTGCCTTGATAACTGCTCATACACATTCAAAATATTCATTATGTTCAAGCAATATGTGACTGTAGCCTGGAAAAAACTAATGAATCATCAGCAAAAAGAAGGTTAGAGATGACTGGTCCATTTCTACCATCCCTAAAACCATGGAGATCTCCTTTTTGGCTTGCCTTATTTAACAAGACAGAAAGACCCTCTGTACACAATAGATAGATGAATGGCGATATCAGATCCCCTTGCCTAATTCCTCTCTTTGGATAGATAATACCTGTAGGGGATCCATTAAAAGAACAGAGTATGTAATAGAGGAGATACAATGCATTATCCACTAACACTACTTATCATGAAAACCCATGTTTTGCATCACATACTGAATATAGTCCCACTCTATTTTATCAAAAGTCTTTGCTATGTTCAGTTTAACTGCCATATGCTTTTTCTTCCTATTTCTAGTAGTAAGACTATGTATCAATTCATGAGCAACCAGAACATTGTCAGTGATAAATCTTCCAGGGATAAATGCAGATTGATTCTCTGAAATTAAACTATTGAGCCATGACTTTAACCTTTATGCAAGGATTTTGAGATGATTTTATAAGCTACATTACTAAGGATTATAGGTCTGTAATCCTTGACTTCTATAGCATTATCAATCTTAGGTATCGTACAGATGTAACTACGATTCAGCTCATGATCTTAACTGTTATTATTAAAGAAGTGCATAAAAAAACTGATAACACCTGTCTCGATTGCAGAGCAATGATCCTTGTAGAAAGCGACACTAAGCCTATCTGGTCCAGACGCTTTATCAGGATTCATTTGCTTAAGAGAATGCCAAATTTCCTCCTCAGTAACTGGTCTAGTGAGAGAGCAGTTCATCTCATGTGTGACTCTCTTTTGAATCGGCATTAGTCTTCTTGCCTGAGAGACATCAAAATTGCCATTTGAGGTAAAGAGATCAATGAAATACCTTCTTATAACATTTTGAATATCATGTTATTCATATACTATATTCCTAAATGCATCTTTGATGGAGGTGATTCTGTTGAAGTGCCTCCTCTGTTTGACCTGTGCATGGAAATACTTAGTATTCTGATCTCTTACCTTAAGCCAATATATTCTTCTTTTGACTCTCCAAAATTCTTCCTCCTTCCTATATTCCTGAGTCAACAAATAATTAATACTTGTTACAGCAGAATAGTTGACAGGGTGATTGTTGTACTCCCTTTGGAGACATTGTTGAAGCTCCTGGATTCTGTATTGGAAATTAGGCCTAGCCTTCTTTCTCCAGAGAGCAAGTGTGTTCTTGTATTGTTTAAGAGTATGTGAGAAACTATTTGTAGAAGGGTCCCTATTAGCATTATTTCCAATAGAGGCAATTGCTTTTCTTACTTCAGAGCTTGAGCCCCATCTCCTATCATATCTAAACAATTTTTTCCTTTCTAACTTTGAAGACTTGTATCAACTAGTAAAGGCCTATGATCTGAGCCTTGCCATTTCAAAAGTTTAAGAATAGAAGCAGGGAATAATGATAATCAATCTAGATTAACCATAACTCTATCTATTTTAGTTTTGACTGAATACCTATGCCAATTACCAGACCAAGTATAACTTCCTCCTATCGATTTAAGATCAATAATCCTCATTCTATTCACAAAGTTCTTAAACCTATAGAAGGTAAAATCATGTCTTCTTTTTCATCCTAATATTTTCTCATTACTAAGAATATCATTGAAATCACCCAACACCATAATAGGCATATTTCTAAAAAGGCCATCTCTTTCTAAAGCCATGATATGATCCCATTGCTTACTTCTAATAGATTTGATCGGATGGCCATATACATACAACAAAACATATTTTATAGATCCTTCTTTTATATACATGGTTGATAGATACAAAGAGGGGTTACTAAAAAAATGCAGTTTGACTGAGCTGTCCCAAAAGATAGCTAAACCCCACTTTTATGTCCCTCCACAGACTAAATATGTACATTAGCATACCCCAAGTCTTTTCCCAACTTACCTACAAAAAGATCATTATTTTTGGTTTCAACTAAAAACATAACATTAGGATTATCATACTTCCGTAATTCTTGCAGATATGGAATTGTCAAAGGATTACAGAGTCCTTGAAAAATCCAATGGAGAAGTCTCATTCTATTAGGGGTGGCTTAGGGGTCTCCACCCTTCCCATTTTCTTATTCTGAGTACGAGATGTGAGCTGACCAGCTTCCATAACTTCTTCTGCCTTTCTTTTGTTATTGTCTTTACTTTGTGTGACTTTCATTGGTTCCTGAATAATAATACATTTTTCCATTAGAGTTGAGACGATTAATCAGTTCCTGATGTATTGCTTAAGCCTGAGAAAATGATTTTTCCTGATAAACCATAACTCCTTTCCCTTTAAGATCTCTAAGTCGTTGTTCTTCCTCCTACAAATGATCGTGCGCCTTTTGAACCAGATTGATATTCTTTGGGGCTTCTCCTAGCTCCAACATTCTCTTTTCAAAGACCTTCCTTACATCCATTTGAATATACATCTGCATATCATGCCTAAGACTTCCACATATAGTACAGAACTTGACTAACCCCTACCATTTGAACTTCAACTCCACAAGCTCTTCTTGCCTAAATATGTTAACAAATCTGGCTAGAGAGATCTTGCTATCTATGTCAAAGTCTACCTTTGCCCATACCTCAGCTGACTTATACTGAGTGGGTTGTATGATATGAGGTTCATCTACATGACCAAAGTTTGACGCTATGCTTTCAGCTACTCCTCTTGTTCTGTACTTTGGAAATATGTTTTCTATTTGAATCCAGAAAGGGATGGCACGAAGAAAGTTTGACCAGCGTATTTTACTCCATCGATCAATGGCCACCATCCAGCCCTTAAAGGTATAAGGCTGATTTTCTAAGAACGAGATCAACTGATGTTCATTCTTAAAGTAGTAATTAACATTACCATCCTCATTGACTCTACCCTTTACCTTGTTTAACAGATTCCAAGCTCTAGGTAAAGTATTTCTCATACCTCCCATATGTTGATGCTTAAGAATCATAACTTTAGCAATTAAACAGAGACGATGATCCTTCTCAAAGGCTCTAAGTCACTTCCAAGCTTTAAACTTTGCAACGATTTCCACAGCTCTCTCTCGGAAGCCATTTTAACTTATAGATCTGGTGATTAAGCTTGAATAGAGGATTAGGGCTTGCAATATAGATGAGATCGAGAACAAAATTTCGATCGAATTGATCATAAAGAAGAAGCCCTAAACGAGGGAAATTTCGCGATCGCAGTCGCACTTTCCAGAGAGTTCCAATTTGAACGTCTCGTTTTTTTGTGTGTGCGTAAATGTTATATTTTATACCATTTTTAGTTTTAATAAATATTTCAAGGAGTATTAAGAGCAGATAAAAAAGAAAAAAAAACTACAAGAAAGACAAATACGAATGAAATACACAATTACCTAAAAAGATTAGGACTCTATAAATGACACAACAAGTTTATTGGCGAGACTTTATATGAAAGAACATGACACAAAAATAAGCATTGTCGTATGTTTAGGAATCATTGTTTTTATTTTTTTTCTTTTTTGATAAAATAGGAACCGTTGTTATAACATGAGTTCGTCCCAAAACCTGACTCTAATAGATTTACTCACTTGCCATGTAGCTTTGCTAAGTATCTTGTCTCAGATTTTGCATCCAAACTTAATCACCACCAATGGTAAGAATGATCTGCACCAATTGCCAAAAATTTCTAATCACGGCATATACCCACAAGCTGCTTCCGGCGTGGCCCTTGATTAATTTTCGTCAATCGCTCTTATTTGGAAGAAGATAAATTGGATGCTTGTCATATCATCATATCTATACTAAGAAAAGAAAGATCCAACCGCATCCAATAAATTTTCAAAACTGATCCAGAAGTACCAGGTGCGAAAAAAAATCCATGGAAACAAGGACTAGGGTGCACCCACAAAGCAAATATTCCACGATTAACAAAGCCACATAACTAATCTTATTCGTATCCTAGTGGGTAAGAACTACCCGTTGGCCTAAACAAGAAAAAATCACTTCCATCTCTTTCGATATGCTCATACTGCCAACATCTATCACCAATAACGATAGAAACGAAGCCCATCCCTTACCATAACCCTTAAACTAGTGGACTCCCGCCACTCCAACTAGTGAACCCGAAGAAGATGGGATTCAGTAGAAGTCTAACGGGAGACCGAACATAAACCATACATATAGGAAATCTTGATAGAGGAGCCATACCGTGTCACTGAACCTGCAACAAGAATACATATAAGACAACTCAGGACCAACCAACAAAGAGTAGTAAGAACTCAATTCCGAAACTGATTTTCTGAGTGGAACCCTCTAAAGACGTCACCATAGTGAAAAAGAAACGTTGATTGACCAATTCTAATGAACAACTACACGGCCGAGCTCCTCAACTAGAAACCGACTAAGGATCTTCTCCAAGGGAGAGTAGATTTATCCCAAAAACAACCAGACCCCAAAGCACATAGATTCTCTAGCGACTGACCCAAGGAAGAGAATTTCTATGTCGAGATGCCGTTTGTGAGATCTTCTGAAGCCCGCCAAATAGGTCACAAGGAGAGGAAGCAAGCTAACCACAACGAAACGAGCCTTCAATCCAAACAACAAGACTTTACCCATACGAAAAGACTAAGATAAGGGAAGAGGGCGATAGATCTGACCCTGAACTAACCCTCAACCACCACATTTCGCCAAAGGAATCCGATCAAATCACCTCTAGAATTTATTAAAAAGTTGGATCTATTGCAGAGATGCCAAGATGAACTCATCGAACGCAAGCATGTTGATCGGGGGGGGGGGGGGGNGGTGGTAGCCGTCGACCCTCGTAGTAGGCATAACATAAACCTTTTCTCTGAGAAAAAGAAAAGAGAGAGAGTTACTCAGTAGAATGAGTTCTCTGAAAAGACAATTGTTATCCTCGTTTATCAATCAAAATAGCCTCAAATTCTTTGGTTCACTTAGTCTGACTCAATGTTTGATCAACTTTATCAGAAGTCAACACATGATCACTTTAAAATATTGTTTACCACCATTTCTTTGGATTATATGACTCAGAAAGCAATCAGTATCAAGAGGCTTTATAGTAATTTTCTTAAAGACGTGTCATTTTTAATACAAAAACTTCTTGAACCTACAAACTCTACTCTACAAAACAATCTTTGTGTTGTTTATGCATAAAAAACCTTTAAATTAGAAACTCTCTGTATGATAGGCGATCAGGGTTTCTCCCTTACGCCACCATTGGTGTGCCTTTCGCTCACCGATGATAACTGTCCTCTTGCGCCCTCCTTTTCCTTTAATTTATCCCATGGCTTTGATTGTGGCTTCTCCACCCGAGTTCAAATCTCCTCCAGATTCGTCATCTCCTTTAGCCATTTCTCCAAATCTGGTTACAATTATCACTCTTTCTGAGCCTCCTGACCCTCCTAACTCGGCCTCCTTCCTCGATCAGGCGTCATTTCCTGACACCACCTCGCGTTCAATTCAGCTTCTCCAGGTTATAGATCTGAACTCTTGTCTCTCGGTAGCTTGATCAGTTTCCTTTTACCATACTTTTGTGTCTTCCGATGGTAAACTTTTCGCATCTACGCAACCCCTTTCTCTGATCCGGTTTCGCTATAAGGTCGTGTTATCTTCCTTTTTGGCAGTTTGGAAGAAAAACCTTCCTCCTCTTGCGAATATGTTTCATTTAGGCATTGATTGTCCTGGTTTCTCCCTTGTGGAGTATGTTTCTCTTCTGAATCTCTTGAATGCTTTGGCTGGTATTGTTGCATAAACTCTTGTTACGTGGAGCATTTCTTGCTCGTTTTCCTCCAGTATGGAGTTTTCATTACCATCCGATAACCTTTTGTTTGGATTGATTTTATTGCAAGGGTAAAGGAGCATGCGCTATGTGCTTTTTATGCTACCAGTCCCCATGGTTCTGTTCGTGATTTCTTTTTCTTTATGTGGAAGACATCTGATGGAGCACCTATTGTAGAAGTACTTGTTAGTCTCCTACACAATAGCAAAGGCGTGAGTGAAGGAATTCTAGTCGAATATCCTATTTCAAGTGTTGTTTGTTTTGTGCAATTGAGTATGATTATTTTTCTACTTCTGTTTCTTAAAAAGTGTCATTTTGAGGCTTTAATTTTGTTTCACAAAAGAGTGTCGTTTTACATTTTCAATGCAAATTTTTAAGCAAAATTTCAGTTTTAACCTCATTGTTTTAATGTATTAATTGGAGAGAGAATTTTTTTTTAAGTATTAATGAAAGGCAAGAAAGAATTTTTAACAATTTTCTTAATATGTGTGAAAAATGTCATAATGACATTTTTTGCGAAACAGAAGGAGTATGTTTCAACTTGTATGTTGTCTGTTTTCGCTTGATCTCATGCCCGGTCAATGTGTTGGTCGTGGTTTTGATAATTGGAAAAATGTTTGTTAGCTACACCAAGTAAGGTCTAATGTGGGGGAAAACATACCAAACATCATTTTATGTGACCAACATTACCAAGTATATGTTAATCATGACCATAAGTACCAACTACAATATATTACATCAGGAACTACAAATTAAGGTTTAATTGATTTAATCAGAAGTTTATGGGGTCAAATTGTAAATTAATTAAATTAATCATAATACCCGAAAACTAAACCTATCCATCTATGACCCACTCGACCCAACCTAATTCCTTAGTTATATTGGGCCTTAATCAAAGCTCAACAAGTATCTATTAACAACAAAACAATTAAACCCATTAACACTTGGCGTTTTTTTCTCTTTCTCATTTCCCCCAAATTGTTTTGTTCTAGGGGTTGGGAGAAACTTCTCAAAAATCGATTCCAAAGTTGATAACAAAAGTTGATGATTGTTGAGGGCTTTGTCAAAGGAAGAGACGATATCTCCGGTGCTGAATCACGATGAGGTAAACATAATCGTGCGACATTTTTTTGTGTAGGTCGGGTTTCGGGTCTATAAACATAACTTTCTTCTGTGATGTTTCGTGATGTTTTGTGAATCATTTGAGTTAAGTAGAGTATTTTATGCTTGTTTTGGGTGCGTTTCTTCATTTGTGTGACTTTTTCTTGGATTTTAATGTTAGTAAAATATTGCATACAAGGTGTTCGACGAAATGATAGAGAGAAATTTTATCTTTGTTTTGTACTTTTGGTTTAAAAATTTAACATTTTTCAGTTGTGTTTTGTGATTACCAGTGGTCCAATATCGGTGAAGGTTAACGTACACCATTCGGATCAGTTCAAATCCGTAGATGGAAAACTCATTTTTGTAGATTGTCGAGGAGATTGAGCTTAATGGTATATCCCTTTTTTGAAGATGTTATTATGGCAATGGTTAACAAAGTGAAGTTAGGGAAAATGTGATACAAGTTACCTATGAAGAGAATGAAGACAAAAAGCCGTTGTGGGAAAATGTCGATGCAAATAAGAGGAGGATGACTGCATCGGCTAGATGTATGGGAGAAATTGATTTCTTCATTGAAAAAGAGGAATCCTTGGATGATAAAGAGGTTATATGTGAGAAAGATGATGGAGGTACAATCGTAGATGATGGAGGCAATAATCAAGATGATGGAGGCAATAACAGAGATGATGGAGGCAGTAACCAAGATGATGGAGGAAATAATAGAGATGATGGTGGCAACGACAATAGCAGTGATAAAGAGGATGCAAAATGTGAGAAAGAGGATTCAGAGGATGGAGATCACGATGGTGTTATTTCTAACAATGAAGAGACTGAAAGTGATGATGATGCTCACATATTTGAGGAGGATTTGTAGGTGTTTAAAAATGTGAGTTATGAGGATTAGATACTAGATGAAGATGAAGTGTATCCAGATACAGAGTAATTCTCTGATGATGAAGAAGAACAAGCTGACAAAATGGTGAAGAGAGGAGTTCTTGATGGTGTACTCAGTTTGAGGCAAACTTTCTTCAGTGGTGAAGAGTTTAAGAAGCAGATAATCAAGTACATTCTAAAATCCGGAAGGAATGTGGTATATGATAGGTGGGAGAAGATTTAAATTGGGACTAAATGCAGTGGTAAAAGGTGTAAATGGCGCATCTACTGCTCAGTAGAGAAGCCAATAAAGAAATTGATGGTGAAGGTGTATGTGAATAATCACACTTGCTATTTAACAGGAAAGTGCATACTGATTAAGAGCCCTGAAATTTCTGATATCATGCTTGAATATGTTAGGAACAATCCAGACAGGAGTGCTCTAATGATACAAGAAAAGTTTAGAAGAAGGTTCAACATCATCATCTCCAAAAAGAAATCAAGATCAACAAGATGTATTGCTCTTGATAAACTACAAGCTGAATGCAATGAGCATTTTGCAAGGATAAGAGATTATGAGTGTGATCTTCTACGGTAAGTTTTATGTTGACATTAAATTATATTTTTCAGATCTGTTTATCATAACATTTCTACTCATATATTGTTTTATATTGTTGATTTCATGTAGTTCCAATCCAGGAAACATAGTGGAGATTTATACAACTATAAAGGCAATTGAAAGAAGGCTTTTCTGTCAATGGACATCTTCTTCAATGCAATCTGAGTAGCTTGGAAGAGCTATTGCAGACCAGTGATAGGGTTCGATGGCACATTTTTCAAGCACAACTCTTTGCAAGGTATGATTCTCACAGTCGTAGATAGAGATCCTAACAATCATATTTACCCAATTGCATGGGTTGTGGTATCTGTTGAGACAAATGATAACTGGGAATGGTTTATTTAGAGATTAAGGACTGATTTAGATTTGGGTTAGGGGAGAATGTCACCATGATATTAGATCAGCATAGAAGGTTGATATATGGAGTTGTTGTGGGATTACCTAGGGCTGAACACAGAGCTTGTGCAAGGCACATTTACTCTAATATGAAGAAGAATCACAAGTTTGATAGTTTAAAACTTTTTTTTTTCGCGTGTAGCAAGTAGCTACAATAAAGCTGACTTTGAAAGGAATATGTCTACTTTTAGGGAGTTTGATCCATTAGCTTGTGATGAACTCATACAAAAGGATCCTCGTACATGGTGCAGGGCTTTTTTAGAGTTGGATCTTGTTGTACTGACACACACAACAACTTTACAGAGTCTTTTAACAGGTCATTGAAGATTGCTAGGAAGAAACCGTTTGTCCAAATGCTTGAGCTTATAAGAAGAGATGCAATGCAAAGGATCACTACTAGGTCTAAGACTGTTAATAAGGAGGTTGGTATCTTCACACCTAAGGAAAGGAAGGAGGTTGAGAAGGCTTGTGATGAAGCCCAAAACTGTTATTCAATCTCTAGTACAGGTGGTGATTTTGAGATTGTGGAGTTTGGCAATGGATACAACGTTAGCCTGTCTTCAAGAAGCTGTGCATGTAGGAAGTGGGATTTAACTGGAAGTCTTTGTCGTCATGTTGTCTTTGATATTAGGGAGAATGGTATGGAGGTAGATGACTATATTGCTGATTATTATTTGACTGAAAAATGGCAGGGTTTGTATAGAGATGGTTTAGGTCCTATTAATGGACCAAAGTTCTGGAAGGTCCCTGGTGGAGATCTCATTGAAGCACCACCATACAGAAGGCCTCCTGAAAGACCAAAAGGGAAGGAAAGGACTAAAGGTGTCCATGAATCTCCTAAGAAAAAAAAGACAAAGACTCGACAAGAGTAGGACGCAAAGGAAGAATAACACATTGTGGTCTTTGTAGCGAAGCTAGACACAATTCTAGGAGATGTCCTCATGAGGTAATCTCATAATGCTTTTCAAAATTTCACGTTACATTTGTCATTGATGATTTTCCTTCTGTGGCAATCCAAAGAAAATAGAGCCAAGCGTAAAAGATTCAACAAGGAAGCTTAAGAAGAACAAGTAATTGTAGATGTCTCCTCAACCGCACCACAACTGACTTGATGTTTCAACCTATGTCTTTAAATATGCTTTTTTGTATAAAACCAGTTAGGAAGGTCTCGGATGTCTGGTGTCTAAAGATATGCCTTTAGCTATGTCTTTTTTGTACAAAACCAGGTAGGAAGATATGTCTTGATGTCTAAACTCTTTAACTTTGATGTCTCTCATTTTGGATTGTAATCGACTATTCTAGATGTAAAATTAAGACTTATTGGATGAATCAATGACTATTAACTAATTGTCTGTTTTGGATGCAATTAGTTTTGCTTAATTTGACACACAAAGAAACCAAACATAAACTCTTTCATACGACAAGATAAACATAAGGAAACCATTTGTTCATTACTCAGTACAAAGAAGCCATTTGTTCATTACTCAATACAATCATTTGTTCATTACTTAATACATTATTCCATTGGAACTTCAAAGCTTCAGAAAGCTTTTTATGATGCTTCCTTCTTCTTTATCTTTCTTCTCGAAATCTGAACGAAATTCTGCTATTGTCTTCTTATGATGCTCTATAATCCGATTCTTCTCACAAATCTTATTACGGGCTTCGATCAATGCCATCTTCTGCCAACCCAACGCTTCTTCCTCATCAAACCACCAGAAAAATTTGCATGCACCTCCTCTCTACCAAACCACCACAACTGTAACTCAAATCAAACTGTAAATCACTAATTTGACAAGATAAGCAAAGTTGTACCTTGTATTTTTCACACCCATAAAACTTTCTTCCAGGATTTTTGTCCGTCCAAGCCTATGATATCCTTGCCGGCAATCCACAAAAGCACAACACCTTCCATTCAATTTACTTGCTCTTGCTTCTTCATGTACTACATGTCCCCGAATCCATCTCTCCAAAATTCCTCCAAATCTTTAAAAACCCTAATTTTTAATTATCTTAGGAATTAGGTTGGGTCGGATCGTACATGGATAGGTTCTGTTTTCAGGTATTATGATTAATTTAATTAATCTACAATTTGACCAATAAACGTCTGATTAAATCAATTAAACCTGATGTAATATGTTGTAGTTGATACATGTGGTTAGGGGTGGGCAAAATATCTGAACCCGAAAAACCGAACCGAACCCGACCCGAAAAAGTAGCACCGAACCCAAACCGAAATTAATAAAAAACCTGAATGGATCCTAAACTTCAATACCCGAAAAACCGAACCCGAACCTGACCCGAACCGAAATATTTCGGGTACCCGAAATTATCCGAACTATAATTATATATTTAAATATATTAGTTATTTTTAGATCTAATATCCAATATGAATCATAAAGTACATAATTTTTCCAAATATCTAGAAAAAGCCAAAATATATGAATTATCTAAAAATATCGAAAAATATTTAAAAGTATTTGAAATAATAGCTATAACTACTAAAATACCATAAATGCTTGAAATTTATACCGTTTTTGTATCGAAATAACCGAGTCAAACTAATTTTCATGTTAATTTTAGATATTTTTCATAAATTATTCAAAATTTTATGTTGTATTTTATTTATTTTTAAATTTTTGAGGCATTTTAGTTATATTAGAATTTCCAAAAAAAAAATAATGTAATTTATACGGGTATCCGAACCCGATAAGATCCGAAGCGAACCCGAACCAAAATTTGTAAATACCTGAATAGATCTTGAACTTCAAAACCCGAAAACCCAAAACCCAAATAAATCCGGAGCGAAGCCGAACGGATACCCAAACATCCACCTCTACATGTGGTCATGAAGAACATATATTTAGTTATGTTGGTTACATAAAATGATACTTCATTTTTAATTAAATCGATGTTTGACAAAAAAAAAAAAAACTTTAAATTCAACAACAGAGAAACACTAATTAATCAAAAAAAACAAACAAACAAATTGCTTTTTTCGTGAGAAAGTTTTACAAAAAAAGAAAAAAAAAACACAATTGAACAAACAAAGCTATTTGTTCATCATCTTTCTTTCTTTAATCAATCCTCTCTACTAAAATCAACTACATTTAATCCCCAAAAAATTAATCATCTCTTGTTCTTCCAACAAACTCCTTCAAAGCAATTCTCATATCTTCAAACTGATCACAATCACCATAAAAAAACTCACCAAGTTTCTTCAGCTCAACATCATCCAAATCATCAGTAAACGGTTTAATCGGAAACGCATTCTCCGGTTGAAGCGCGTATGAGTTCGGATTATCGTCAACAATCACCACACGGTTCATATCTCTCGTCACAAACCCTAAATCTTTCACTAACCTCCCATCGATTTCGCTACAGGCGTCTCTGTAATAACTGCGTGAGATCACGCGCCGCTCCGGATCGAGTTTATCCAGCACAAGCGACGCGTATTCTTTTAAACCCGCCGTGAAAACGACGACCTGATACTTGTCTCCGATCTTCTTCAAGAAATCGTCGACTCCTGGCCGTTTGATCACGAAAAACGTTAAGATCTGGCCGTCGATTTTGGGCTTCACCGCGAAGTCGTAAGGAACTTGGGGTTTCTCCATTGACGAGTGAACAAGCGTCTCGTCTAGATCCAACACGATCGTCTTCTTCTTCTCGTCGAACGATTTGCCTGATCTGTCGTGGATTTGCGGATATGGCGGGTTTAAGAGATTCGCGGATTCCGAATCATCGCGAGGTTTGAGGATTTTGAATCCTTTTTTGGTTACCGGACGGCTGTAGACGCCGGAAAATAAGCAGAGAATGCTTCGGTGACATCTGTAAATTGATTTGTTGATGGTGGCGATGACGGTGGTTGCCGCCGGCGAAGGACTGCATCCGATCTGAGTTTTCCGGTGACGGCGAAGGTAGTTTCGTTGAAAACGGTTGACAGATTTGGCTGATTTCTTTATTATGAGCTTCGTCGCCATTAAAGAGAAACAGAGAGAAAGGGAGAGAGAGAGAGATGAGTTTGTGAGATTGGGAGGGAGAGAGAGAGTGATGGTTGTATTTAAATTAGGCTCGGTATAACGGTCATGTGTTTTTTATAGGTTCGGATCCGAAGCTAGATTCGTAAGCAGTGTTTAACTTTGGACCTACACACGGAGTTTACGTTGGTATTATTACCGTTGTGAATTCTATATTAATCTCCTCGATTCATAACCCAAATTAAGAAATTATTTATATATAGATATAGTAACAGAGAATATAGAAAATTAAATTTATATATAGAATATTTCATGTTGTCAACATATTACATATAAATAATTAAATCTGCCAAGTGTGATCTATACGTATCATCTACAATTTAAATGTGGCCATGTCTCGCCACATCACGTAATGATGTGTCTTGTATAATTATCTAACATGTTACATGTCTCTCTCAAGTTGTCCACATCGCATTTTACTCATGCAAACACAATGACACTAACACACTCATAACTTCACCATTATAAGGATGAGAAGAAAGATAGAATTAATAACAGTTGTGTATACAAACAATTATCCTTTTGTTACTCAATGGCGTCGAGCGATGAGCATCCAGGACCGTATCCGGCGAGTGGCGGAGGAGATAACTTACCTCCGGGAGATCCAAAGACGATGAAGACAGTGATGGTTGATAAAGGAGCATCGATGCTTCAATCTTTGAAACCAATCAAACAAATGAGTCTTCATTTGTGTTCGTTTGCTTGTTATGGTCACGATCCTAGCCGTCAAATCGAAGTCCATTTCTATGTTCATCGTGTAAATGAAGACTTTCTCCAATGTGCTGTTTATGACTGCGACTCCTCTAAAACCCACCTCATCGGTCAGTATCTTTTATTCTCCTTTTTTTTTGAATATCAAACATTATGGTGCATTCGAATTTGGTGTTAGATTTAATAAAGGAAATCATCTTCGTATTTTGTAATTGTTATAGTATTTAAACAAATTAGGTCACTATACAAATAATTACTTTTTACTATTTCCTAATTTGTTGACATAAAATTAATGTTCAAATAGTGTGGAATTGCATGCATGCTTCTAGTCTTTGAAGAAACGTGACATGCATTTCAAATCTTCTAAAACTGTTTTCTCACATCTCTTCCAGAGTTGCAAAAGATCAGATATAATCTACTGATAAATTATTTTTTTTTGATAAATCAACATATTCATTTGGTTTTGAATTGGATTGTTAGAGTACTAGTTAATATATCCATAAATTAATAGTTCTGTAAATTGACAAAAGATTAAAGATATATTTGATTAATAGTTTTTGTTTGATTATTGAGTGGTTTTATTTTTAATTAAGTATTATGATTTTTAAATACTAAATTATAGAGGTCATTGCTTCATATTAAAGAAAATTTAATTTTGTCAGAAAATATTAGTTCTATGGAGTAATTCACAAATTCAAATTTCCTTTTTTTTCCTTCTCTTCAAAAGAGAAGAGATTTAAAATTGGAAGTTGGAATGCATCATCCACTAGTCAAATATAGATGGAGTTGAGTCTGCTTGCATTCTTGTAGTTCCTAAGACGGGTATAGATTTTAAGAGAGATGATGACGTGCTTACTATGCTCGTATTATTCTTTGTAATTAATTCTCCTCAGGGATCGAGTATATCGTGTCAGAGAGGTTATTTGAGAACTTCTCGTCGGAAGAGCAGAAGCTTTGGCACTCTCATGACTATGAGGTTAACCTCTCTATATACATTTTAATTAACCAGTTTGCATAGACTTTAGCATTAATTTATGAAAGTAAGAAACCAAAGCTTGCAGATCCAAAGCGGTCTTCTAGTAATTCCAAGGGTTCCTGAGGTTGTAGCAAAAGCGGAGCTCCAAAACATTGCGAGAACTTACGGAAAGTTTTGGTGCACTTGGCAGACTGACCGTGGTAAGTAGTTGATTCTTGAATTCTTCAGTTGTTTCTTCGTTTTCTTAATTTGTAGCTATGAATGGGAATAGAAAAAATAATTCTATTAACTTTTTTTTTTCCGCCCAATTCTATTAACTATATATATGCCTAGGTTGAACATTTGCATTAGAAACAATTATGTAAGACCATCTCTAATGTTAGATACTCATTTAGAGCATCTCCATTTGCAAATTGGAGGGAGCTCGATTCTCCATGCCAACTTTTGATTATTTTATTTTTATTTTTTTTTCCGTTTTAGTTAAAAAAATTAATAAAAGAACCAATCGCGGACCGCCACATATCGTGGCGCCCGCAAAAAAGTTGTGATACCGTCTCTCGGACGAGCTCATAGGAGACAGAGCTCATAGGAGACAGTTTCATCAGATTCTGATTATTATAATAATTTATTTTTTTTGGGAATTGTGTGAGTTTCTTTTATCTCAATCAGCATGCTCTTAGTATCTAAAATAATTTTTTTAACTAAAAATTAATTTGCGGGTCCTACAGTGTATCTAAAATTACACTCAACTTTATTAGATACGGTTTCAAAAGTCTCTAAAATTAAATACAGTTTTTATTTTTTTAGATACTTTTGATTTTAATAATAAGATGGATACTCACTTAGAAATTTCAAAGAATACTCATTGGAGATGCTCTAAGAAGTTTATCATCAATAAAACCGGAATTACATTTTTATTTCTTTTGGAAAATTCAGGAGATAAATTGCCGCTAGGTGCACCTGCACTGATGATGTCACCGCAAGACGTAAATATGGGGAAAATCAAGCCAGGGCTACTGAAGAAAAGAGATGATGAATATGGAATATCGACGGAATCTTTGAAGGCGTCTCGAGTTGAGATTATGGGACCGGAGATCAAAAACCCGATGGCTGATTATTGGGTTCATCGTGGAAAAGGATTAGCAGTTGATATAATTGAAACAGAGATGAAGAAATGTGCATCATTCCCTTGAAAAAGTTGGGGTGTGACGAACGATAACTTATATCCGTACGTCCGTTGCAGTTGTTTTAAGGAAAAAATAATCCCATATGTATAGATGTGGTGTTACATGTTTTTGTTGTTGTTGTTGTAGTGTATGCGTTTTAAGTATGGGTTCGTGTTTTGTTTTGTTTTTTCTTTTGATAAAACGTATGTTTTCATTATACTAATTAAAAGGAGCTCATAGTAAGTCCACATGATGCCACATCATCTTTGTGGATCTCACCACAAAACAATATTACATTTACATAATATTTAAGATAATATTATTTATTTAATTTTAATATATAATCATTCAATTCTAAATAAATTAATTAACAAAAATCCAGTGGTTTATAATTTAATTATAAACTCCGTTTAATCATAACTTAAAAATTGTATATACGATGAACATTATATTTATAAATATGATTCAGAAAATTGTTTATTAAAATATCAAGTTATTAAAAACATCCTCCAACGAAAAATGTTTCGTTCCTATCAGGTGGGCCTCTACATACTTATATTAAATTTTATTCGCAGACCAATCCATAAAACAACACCCTAATAACTAGACTTGACCCAACTAATAGCTATTTTTCCCCATCGTTCTCTACTTTATGCTCGCCTTACCTAAGGTAACATGTCTTTTTTTATTTTAGAATCTGAACTTTTGAAAATGCAATGTCCCAAATAATATGCAAACTGAGCTATGAGTTGTTGTCTTTTTATGTTTAACCAACAAACCTGGTGTCTTCAGTAAACAAAACTCTCTGAAGCTTCGGACAAAGATGTGACTACATTGTTTATCTACAGAAAATAATGTTTATCTACAGAAAAGAATGTTGTTATATAAATTATTTTAATAAATTTTAACGGTTATTTTGAATTTTGTCACTTTATGATTTTTGTATTCAAAATAATAACTAAATTTTTGATAATAAT
>OVAN01004159.1:0-26665 GCA_900406275.1 Anastatica hierochuntica
CATCAAATAAAAGTGTTAAGAAGTAGATAAAAGAGTTGTAAAAAGGATCTTATTGTTCTTGGAGGCTAAGGGGGTATTTATACTAAAGAGAGGGTGGAAGAAGCCCTAAATAAGGGTATTTTCGGGCTATGTTGTCAGCCATCGACCCATCTGGTCGATGAGAGCCTACCCAGGATCGATGGCTTGCAACCTACAGAGCAGATAAGTGAGTTGCTGCCCAGGTTGCTGGCCATCGACTCTGGGTAGCTAGCCATCGACCCAGGGGTCGATGGGAGACAACCTTGAGCAGTTCTTGATGCTTCTTGCTCCTCTTTGATTTCTAGTTGATCCTCATCTCTTTCATAGCCTTTTGCTCCTTTTTCTCCATGATTTTTTAGCTTCAATCCCACCTTGAATCCATGCCTAGAGCCTCCATAGATCCATCCCAAGTTGCACCTACAAAATGCAAAGAAAATGCATGCAAATGCAAGATATGCCTAAACTAGACTCTAGACACAATCTAATGCATTCTAAGACTAAAATGCCATATATACAACCTAAAAGTGGATGAAACTAAGCTAAAATGATCCTAATTATGCATGAAAATATATACACATCACTACATATGACATCCTTTCATATTACGATCTCTCGATCGCACCTAAGTGATGAAGAGAAGGATGAGAGATACTACAATCACTTTGTTGCGAACCTCACAAGACTCACGTTGGAGTGGTTCTCATAGATGAAGTCAGGATACATCGACAATTTTACTCAGCTCTCAACAACATTCATAAAAGATTACTCCATATTCATGGGCAAAGGAGCCTCTGATGCAGATCTTTGGACTGCAATCCACGACGCTAACGAACCTTTTAGAGCGTACATCGAACATTTTATGGATGTAAAAAAGAAGATAGTCGGCGTGAGCGAATCCACCGCGCTGGGCGCACTAAAACACAGACTCTGACATGAGTCTTTGTTCCTTTTTGACCTTACAGTCGATAGAACTGACATGATTGTGTTTCAAGTTTAAGAACGGGTTTATAATTTTCGTATGGATAAATTCTGTTTTACTCTATTCATTAATTCTTAAAAATTCTTTGATGTGTAATGTCTTTTTGATTGATTTAAACTTGTTTATTTTATCTTAGTTTGAGTTGTGTCTCAAAACACTAAATCCATATTTTCTATTTTAGTTTAATTCTATTCTCATAAATTTGTAGCGTAACACTTGGTTCTCATGGATTCTATCCCTAAATGCTACTGCGGTTGATGTGCAGTTGCAGTTGGTACTTTGGGTGAAAATTTTCCTCACATCAATGTATATTGTCACTTAGTTTTATAGTGACAAAAATAAAGTTATGGAGATTTGGAGGAAAATCGAGTGAAACCTTCTCTTGTAAGTACTTCTTCACAATTTAAACCTTTCTTATACCAAACCAAACAGATATGATGCATTTTCCTTGAGTAACGACTATATATGAAAAACTTAATGAATGCGAATGAGATTGGTAGATGAAATGATTCGTGAATGCTTAGCTTAAATTTTTAAAGGTGGTTTTGTGATGAATATAGAGAAGTAGTTCTAGATTATCTTTGCACTATTATAATTGTCTTTATGACATTGGGCATAAAACATTTCGTTTTTATTGTGGTTTTGAGTTCCCACATTTAAACTTCTCTTTTGGAATGTTCTTGTATATTTGCTTGAGAAAAATCAAAGGGTAAATCCAGGGAAATTAATGTGTTCATATTTTAAGACATAATAAGTGTTATTTAGTATATGTTTTCATTGTCTTTAGGATGTAAATGTTGCATTCTAGTGTTGATTACAACTTAGTTTAGAAATTGAGTATAACATAGTTTTATTTTCATTTTGCATTGAATTTATTTGTATTTTGTAGGAATTGACCTTGACATGAAGAAAGAAAAGCTTGGAGCTTTGGATTCTAGGTGAAATTGAGTGAGAAAACAAGGATTAGTAAATACAAATAGAAGAGGGTCAAGAGGAGCTAGAGGATTGAAGAAATGGAAAATTTTGAAGAGGAAAAAGAAGATGAAATGAAGATGAGCCTACCATAGACCAAGGAAGCACAAGGGGGTCAATCGTGGCTTGAAAGAACCAAAACTCTCTGGTCATTTAGTCTACCATCGACACTGAGATATGCTTCGCAAGACTAATATGCGAAGCATATCCCAAGACTGAAATTATATGTATTTACAATTTTGGGATATGCTTAGCAAGACTGATTGAGGCAACATATTACAATGAATCAATAAAAATGATAACAACACTAAATGATTCAATTCTTCTTTCTCAACATGCTTGAATGAGATTTAAATGAGTAATCTTATTATGTAGAGCCTTTTTCAGTTACAAAGTGTGGGTAATTGACAAGTTTGTTACAAACAAGTTAATTAAAGAACAAAAACAAAATTTGGACTATATAGTAGTCAACATTTCTAAAATATGTTTGACACTATATGAATGATTTGAATTGTAACTCTAAATACTTATCATTCATGAAAGATTAATGATATGAGAATTATGTTCGTGAGAACTATAATCGATCAAAGCTTTTGAAAAGTTATTGTATACAATTAAAACAAGTTGAAGTCCAAGTTTTTAGTTTAACGAAGTACATTATACTAACTAAAAAGAGTTGATTGTGGTATCTAAAGCATGCCACGCCAGAATAATCAAATTCTCTATGCATCTGTCATGTCAGCTTCCCCATTCTCCCTACACAACATTTTTTAGTTCGTAGATGTCAAAGAAAATACAGAAGAAACCATGGACTTTGTATAACCATATTCATGGCCTACAGCCCACGAAATCCCATATAGGAGCTCACAAGTTCTTCTCCAATGGTCGCTTCCCCTTCTCCCCTTTCTATCCTAAACCGCTTTTGCCATGCTAACCGACTTGCCACTTCGTATCCCATACCATTTACCGTCCATCCATTTTACAAGTCTTACTCGGCATTAAAAACTCTATTTACTCACTACGACTACACATCTTTCTCTACAAAAACATCTCAGATGAACACCAATGTCGTAATTAAGACACTCCTCTCCCTACCTTTAAGAAAAACATGGGTTTGATAGCGGGAGATTGCTCGAATGTGTTGAAGAAACATGGATTTTGGTTGCTAAAACTGATGAGTATAGACATCGAACAAGAACTCGGCAACGAGCCTGGTGCTGGCTATGGAAGACTCGACAATGCTCTCATCTACTACGTCCGGTGAAACTCCAAAATCTAGGATGAGAGCCGCTCTAGCTCTGGCCGTTAAAGTCGGGTATAATCTTTGTCTTCTCAATTCTAACGACATTAGTGGACAATCTTGGTTTTGATTTGTTGGTGAATTGGGTTTTTTTGAACTTTAGTTTTTGTTCCGAGTTGAATTGTTGATTGATTTGTTCAATTTGCTGTATTGATCCAACTTTGATGTGACTTTTTATGAACAGGTTTATGACATGCATGTTTATATTTAGTAAAATATGAAGATTTTGTGTAGAATTTGAATGAATTTATGTTGAATGATATAATCTTTTTCGCTTGAAACTATGTTGAGACACCTTTTGGTTTCTTGGTAGTTCAATTTTAGAAGAGGATCAGCGTGGTGTTGCTCACATTGTAGAGCATCTTGCATTAAGTGCCACAACGAGATATATAAATCATGATATTGTCAGGTTCTTAGAGAGCATTGGAGCGAAGTATGGGCCCTGTCAAAATGCAATAACTATAGTGGATGAGACCATGTATTAGTTGTTTTTCCCTACCGATAAGTCCAAATTGCTATCTCAGGGTATTTTCGTTTTACTAGAGTTAAGCTCTTTCGTCTGAAAACGTCAACCTTTTAATTAATTACCCCCTGAAAACATAGCTCCCCATCGCCGCAAACCACCTCTCGTAAACCCGAACACTCACCTTCAAATAATAGAGATGGTAAGTAAGTTAATCAAAGAGAGACTTTTCAGTGTTTCTCTTTTAAAGGTTTTAATCTTCGAAACCATGTGCTTTGTTTCTTAATACAGGTGAGTAAAGATACTCTAACAGTCCAAATTGACCATCTAAAGATAAATTTATGTTTTCAAGCCTCTACTTTTAAGAACACTAGACATACAATTTCATATCCTTTGCATATGTGCCTTTATTCTTGGTTTGTAGGATAAGCCATTTAAGAAGGACGGTGATATCATCAAGGCAAAATACCTGGAAGTTATTTTGATGCTTGAAGATATCTTAAAGATAATATCACTCTGGAAGGAGACATATTACCAGGCATGTTCTCCCCACCTCAACTATCAAAGGTTAAACGAATTTTTATAACTAAAAGGAAGAAGAATGTTTACCAACTTTGGTGCCGAGATTTTTGATACTATTGACTTCAATTTTCAAGATTTAGCCGATTTTGGAGTCGTTATCTCTGGGGCTAACAAACATCAGAAACAAGGAGTTTTGAAGCACTGGATGTAATTTTTTTTTTAACTATTAGTTTATTACTATTACTTTTTCTATCTTACAGTATGATATTCCATTCTTAGTAAGGTTCTCACATTGGTTTCTTTCAATCCAGGTTCATAAATGTACGTTGGAAACTTGGAATTGGTGAAAAATGGAAATTAATCAATTCAAGTACTTCACTTTCCTGCATCTTTCCGACTGATTTTTTGTCGAGAATGAATCTTCATCTCTCTTTATTCATTTTTAGGAATCCATAGCAATGGCTGCAAGAGAAAAATTTAGTGGCGAAAAACGTTGTACCTCTTTAGGTGGAACAATTTAAGGCTATAAATGAGGTTTCCCTCTAGCCCTCTTAGTTTACGCTTAAATATTTTATGTGAGTGTCATTTATTTGATGACTATTAACTGTTCTAATGCAGGAGTTTTGGTTAGATTATCTGTAAAATAAAATCGACTCTCTAGTTAGCAACTATTCGTTTATTGGTTTGGGTTCCGACAATTGTGAATTGATTGAGTGTGAAGTACATTATTTTTCTTCAGGCAAGTTTAGAAAATGATTGATGCTAATAAAGACGAAATTCTCAAACTAAAAGTCATGGAAGAAGATCTGTTGTTTTCCATAGTCAACAACAAGATATTTGTTAATTTGAATATCTTTCATTTATTCCTTGCACAGCTTCCAATTTTTGTTGAACTTAGTGTCTCTATTTTATATGTTTACTTAGAAGCTTCTTGCTTTGGAGATGTCTCACTTACTCTTATATGTTTACTTTGACAGCTAGCAGCCATTTTGCGATAAGTGAATGATTTACAGTAGATGGCTGCCAAAGACATTTCACACTCTTGGTCTCTTTTATGTTCTCTCTACCTCTTAAACTCTGGTTGAATTGTATATATGTGGATGTAATAGTTAACACATGAATCTCCTGAAAGAGTCAAAATGATGTGTTAAAAGCACTATATGTTATTGCATGTTCCATTATCAATTGTCATATCAAACATTATATGTTATTGCAGGTCCTTTCAACCTAAGTGACCATGTATATCGTTTGAAACTCTCTGGTTGTTGACATCGGTCCTCAATTATCAATGTTAAAAGCAATCACAAGGAGTTTTCCATTTGACATTAAGGGTTTGACTATCATAATCTCTTGCCTCTGACATATGTTGCAGCGAATTATCCACGTAAATTATATTAATGTTTCTGTATTTTGTAAGTTGTAGTTTAACAAAAAAAAGTTCCAGAGTATAACTTCATAAAATAGGTTGAAGAAGAAAGGCTAGCGGTCTCAAAATTCTTGGTACTTAAAACATGTTTCCCACATCGTGTTTCTTTCTTTCCTATATGTAAACGAACCTTTACCATATCTCTCTCCATTCCATGAACGACCAATAAAATCCATTATAAAATAGCACCAGAGTAATTGGTATAATGTTTGTGATTGGACGATCTTGGCCATGTTGGCATTTCGGCTAAAGGGAAAAGAGTCAACATTGATGGGATATTCTTGAGGTTTGTAATCTCTGATACATAAGATAATTTGATTTAGAAACAAAAAATTTCCATCTTCTTATTACCGATATCTCTAAGAGAGTCATGAAAGCTGATTAACTTTCCACTCTTTCTATGAATATACAGGAACGACAAGAAACTTTTACTTCTGTTTAGAAACCGAAACCGATACAACCAAGAGTTTAACAACTGATATGGTATATGAGTGTGATATAGCGAATCAAGTTGTTGCATCAATTGCATAGATAATCGATACATAGATTGCTGCAAACAACATAAACAACTCTGCAAGATCTTGCAGAAATTGCGCTTCAGGTATCTATAAGAAGAGACTGTATTGTCAAATCATAACCTCACCGAGGAAAATTTTATCATCACCTCAGTTAGATTGTTCTGACGATAAAAGTTGTTCTTTTAGTTCATGTAAGATTCATGGAGATAAGTTACCAAGCATATGTGCAAGAAAAACACGCAATGGTCTTAAAATATCAAGAGGAGATAAATGGATCCGTTACTTGACCATCAAAGTACATTGGCCTTTAGGCTCCTCTAATTATACTCTCTTTAATGGTTCTATGCAACTTCTCGAGACTCAAAAGGGTAAGCTTCTACCTCCGACTTTATTATTGTTAATTCAGATTTGTGTTGGCTATGAATTATTGTCTCTTTAATGGCTCATGCAACTTCTCCAGATTCATAATGGTATCCTTCCACCTCCGACGTTATCAGTGTCTCTTGGTTATTAGTGTCCAATTTCTTCCTTTTATTTTATTTTGTATATTGGTTTAGTTCTTAGATAAAATATATGCTTAATCTTGGTTAAGCGATTGTTTACCTTTTTGTTATTAGTTTGGCTAAATGTATATACACTTCAAAACATATTCAACGTGCAATCAGTGGATTATAAGTTTCCAAGATCTGAGCAAGTGGTATGTACTTTGTTGCAAAATTTTCTCTTATATCACTTGGAGTTCATCTCGTTTAAACAATCAAAAATTTAAACAACCATGAGCTTCAGGAGAGGTTTAGTTCCTTTCCCTCACAAATTTTAACATTAGGAAAGTAAAAGAACATTGACTGTTATATGTTACATTAGTTGACATTTGTGTTAAGTGAGCCAACGCCTTCTAAATTCTCACATACAATATCATTTGAAAAAGCTCTAGTAATCTTAGCACTCATAACGTTTTCGATTTTACCATGTACCACATGTTGAGCGATATGTATTTTATTATAGATTCTAGAAACTTATCATGGTTAAATATTCTCTTTACAAAAAAAATTCAATCTTTTTTCAATGTCCTTAACGTTATTATCTTTTTCCCCGATTGCAGAATCGCTTCGTCAAAACCCATAATTATAGTGAGCTGTTATAGATCTTGTTAATCTAAAAAGTTGCCCAGCACCAAAATGTTCATGCTACAACCAACTTTGTGGAGGAAATCTAAATTGATCTAAGATATCACTTTGATTATAAAGCTATTGGAATTGTGCACTTTATTTTACAAAGGCTTGACTATAACGATAAAAGAATTTAGTTTTATACCGACAAGAAGATACAAATGAGATTTACTAATAATATAATAGTTTAATAATCATAAAATGAACATAAAACAAACTAATAAATTGGAAAGAAAAAATTGTCGAGAAGATAAGAGTTGCTTCTCACGTGTGAAACATTTTTAGTTAAATTTACATAATGTTTGGTAGTTCTTCAAAATGTTTAATGGCTTTCTTTATCATACATTGGTATTTTAAACACTACAAGAAATATGAATATTGATAGCATATTATAATAGCTCAATTTTCGTAAATGCTATGAAAACTTAAATGACAGCTTGATAATTAGAATTATAACGTTACAATAGTGCTATGCCCAAAAATTAATAAGTGCCAAATAAAAACATGCTAATCCGCCTATTTTTTCATTAAGCGCCAACACTTAGAAAAAAATTAAGCTCTTTCACGGTCTCCATTACTTTCTATAGCACTAAAAAAAAACAAAGATTGTTTCTCTTGTTACATATGAGATTGAGATTTTCCTTTTTCAATTCATAGATTCTCCAAGCTGATTTTCGATTTCGATTCATAAAGACCTAAAACCAGATGTAGAAAGCCTGGAAAGAAAACATCGAAGGATCCAAACAATCCTAAGAGACCTCCAAGTGTTTTCTTCATCCTCCTGTAAGCTTAAGAGAATCTCTTTCTCAATGTTTGTTTCGATTTGCTTTTGATTTCATCATTCTCTTTCTCAATCTTTGTTTTTACGGTCAAGGGAGGAGTTCCATCGTGGGTTTAACATGGCGAACCTATCCTCCTCCGATTATTCAAGTCCGTCGCTACTGTAAGTATCTCTCCTCCTCCGATTATTCAAAAAGTTTACGAGGAATCTCACATCTCAGATCTGTAATCTAAAAAACCACAGGTTGGTAAGGCTGCAGGAGCTAAATGGAAGTGTATGACTGAGGAAGTGAGTGTTTAGCTTCGTTCTTTGTTGTGTTGGCCTGGGTATCTTTTGTTGTTGTATTTGGACAATAATTTATAAGGTCCTTGGCTTATTGGTAACAGGTGTGTGTTCTGATATATCGAGGGAAGGATTCACAAGTACAACATAATCACTATAAAGGTTAGACACATCTATCGACTTATTCGCCTTTTGTAGCCTTTTGTAGCTTCAGTGTATCAATGATTGATTGTAGAAAAACTGTTTTCAGCTATGATGTTTAACTTGTCGTCATTGCTGCTTGAATCATGTACACTTGTTTGAACTGTGGCAATGGACCTAACTAGGATTGTAGCATCAATATTGGACAAGGCTTGGGTTCATATATGCAGGTATGTACAATTGTTAAAAGTGTTAAGTTAATCCATTTGGACCATTGTTTTGTAAACTGAATTTTGTTTTCCTTTGGTTTACATGAACTCAAGAGTTGATTCTGCATACAATAGGGGTGCTCGGAGTTTTCTTAACGTTGTTAGTGCCAAATTAGCAGTTAATGGGAAGATATTATGTCCTTGCGCAAGATGCCACAATTTAGAACGTCATACATGCAACGAGGTTGTGTCTCATTTAGTTATAAATGGAATGGACGAGGCTTACAAGATAACTACTGAATTGTTTCACCATGGAGAAGGTAACTCGGTTGCTGTATTAGAAGGTAAAGATAGAGTGTGGAATGCTGAGATTCTGGATTTATACGAAGCTTTAAATTGCTTAGATAAAGATTTAGTTAGAAAGGGTACAGAGTTATGCGAGGCTGCTGAGGGTTGATGTGTTAGTATTTTAGTGGTTTTTACTGAGGTTTTTACACGAGATCTATGGTTTTTAATATGTATTTGGATTTTTTTGGCGCGGATTTGTGTTCTTTGGAATTTTTATACGAATCGAGCTTGAATATGCAAAAAGAGTGCATTTTGAATAAATTTCAAGCATCGAAAGAAGTGTTCGTGAAAAGCTAGAAAATATCCAGAAATTTGGACAAGGATCGACTGATCCATGTCTGTGGATCGACCGATCCCTGTCACGAATTGCTGACGGATTTTACGAAGAACCAGACCGAACTTATTTCGAACCGGATTGCTATCAAAAGATCTAGACTCGTGTTTCCTGTTTAATAATGCACTTTTACAGAGTTTTAGAAAGCAAAGATTGATTTGTAACCTAGAGAGAAGAAACCTCTTTGTTCTTTGATTCGAGAAGCTTCCGAACCCTTTTTACTCTTGTTTATGCTTAATATAATCATATCTTTCATGAATTTGATCTGTGTTTTTGTAATCTCCATGAGTAAGTAGTCTGTTTGTTGGATTTAGGGATTCTCACATAGAGATTCATGAATTGTTGATATAGAATCACATGATTAGGGATTTAATCTAATGGATCTTCATATATGATTGTTCGTAATGCATGATATTAAATTGATCACTTAGTTTCTGAAGTTAGGTAATTTAACGCCTGGAAAGTGTTTTTTAAATGCCTGAAAGAATCTTAAATGAGCAATTCTTCTTAAACCAATGGAAGTTGATGTTTTATGTGAATTGTGAACATATCAAATATGTTAGTAATGCATGATTAGAAATCGAGGGTCAACAGAAGTTCGTCTCGAGATTTCTGATACATAGAGCACTGATACTACGAAAGTAGATCAGTTCTAAATTAGAATCTGAGTTCAAGAGGGTGCTTAACTTGTTTCCTAATCTATGATTTGAATCAACAATGAATCGTTTCCCTGAGAATACTCGATGCCTAACACTTCTTTGATTGATTTACAATCTTCTCTTTGCTGCCTGTTTTTTGTTCTTTAGATTTCGATATTTGCATCATATACAAAACTTCTTTTTAGCCTTAGCTTGCTTTCGATATTTCTTCGTGCTACCTTTGGTCTCTGTGAGTTCGATCCCGAATCACTAGAACGTACATATGTGCACTTGCAGTGTTATCTCGGGCGAAAACCGGAGCTATCAAGTTTTCTGGCGTCGTTGCCGGGGACCAATAGGGAGTCTTAGAATTTAGGATCATTGCGTGCCTAAGGCACTTTTCTTTATTTTTTTTTAATCTCTTCTTATTCTTCTTTGTTTTTGTGCTTTCAGGTGCATGAACAAGCTTCATACTAGAAGCCAAGGGATCGAAAATCTTATTGAATTTGAACATGAACCTTCGCGTTTAGAGAGACAGACGAAGAAAGAGAAGTTGCTGGAGGTTATTTAAGAATTTGAGTTTGCTCAAATCATGGGTGACAACTTGGGAGAACCCATTCAAGTTCATCAAATTCCTCTCTTTCATGGATCTCTTCCAGGAGCTAACCCACCTGCTGGAGGTGGTGCTAATGCTCGTGCTCAGCAAGCTGGACAGAAGAATGTTGCAGCTGAGGGGCAACAAGGCGCAAATCAACCTCGACAGAGGATGACTCTGGCGCAATATGACTCTCCAGAGGCTTTCTATGCGAATCGTGTTGAGATTCGTCCGCCTCCCATTGAGAGAAGGGACTTTGAGATCAAGACAGGTCTCATTAACTTTGTGCAGCAGAATCAATATCGTGGGTTGCCATCACAAAACCCAATGCACCATCTGGATAAATTTGAAGCCATCTGCAATACTATCCAGCACAACGGAGTGCCAGCTGAAGCTCTGAAATATAGGTTGTTCACTTTCTCTCTGAACGACAAAGCTACAAGATGGTGCAATAGCTTAGAGCATGATTCTCTGGGGACATGAGACGAGATCAAGGCTGCTTTCCTTTGTCATTTCTTCGCAAAATCAAGGTTTACGTCTCTGCGGAATAAGATTGAAGGATTTCACCAATTGGGTGCTAAGAGCTTCCATGCAGCTTGGGAAAGATTAAGAGAATACCTCAATGATGATCCTCATCATGAGTTCTCAGATTGGAATCTCCTTAACATTTTCTATAATGGTGTAAAGGAGAAGTATCATAATGCTATGGGCACCGCGAGCAATGGTGATTTTAATGACCAAGATTGTGGAGGAAGCTTACATGCTGGTGAATAACATGGCTAACAGTCAAGCCAATCTCAGATCAGACTATGATCGAGGTAGAGGAGTTATGTCATCAGATGCAAAGAGAATTGATGATCTGCAGTCAAAGCTCGATGAGCTAATGAGGAGAGATCAGCAGGGAGTGAACTTTGTTGGAGAGCAGAACGATACACCTATTCTTAAAGAGCAGAAGATGGGACAAATGTACTAGGAATTCGCGTCTGAGGATCTGAATGGTGGACAAGCAGATGTGAATTACATTGGTGGTCAAGGAAACTTCAGTAATAGAGGTTTCAACCAACAGAATAAGTTCCAGAAAAAGCCATATAATCAAAATCAGAGTGTCTTCAACTCTAAGTTTTTAGAACAATAATTAGAACAATGGCTTCAAAAAAAGTGGCTATCAGCATAAGCAGTTTGGTTCGGGAGGATTCAAGAATAACTATCAGTCGGGGTATCGGAATTAGAACCAAAGACAGTCTTCTGTGTCTTCTGAAGATAGTGATCTGAAACAGATGCTCCACTAAGTGCTGGAGAATCATACAAAGTCTGCTGCAGAGATCAATCAAAAAGTCGATAGCATGTACAATTACCTCATTGGGAAGTTTGAGGCTATGAGTGTTCGAATTAAGATGTTGGAAACACAGGTTGCTCAGACTTCTGTGAGCAACAGAACTCCCCTAGGTGTTATTCTAGCCAAACCGGAGAAGAATCCGAAGGAGTATTGCAATGCTATCACAGTTCGAAGCGAGAAAACGATTGAAAAATCGTCTAGGACAGAGATCGGTTGATCCCTGCCCCTGGATCGATCGATCCATGTCTCAGAAGCCCATATAAAATTGTGAGATTTGACGATTGATCGATCATCTGAAGCGATCGATCAATCAGAAAAAAGACAAGGATCGATCGATCCTTGTCTCTCGATCGATCGATCCGTGCAGTCATGACGAGAAGGTATCGAATTTTCGTGATGAATCAAAGGCACAAGAGGCTGAGGATGAGTATGTACCACCCCCGCTTTACATACCCAAGCCTCCATATCCTTCCAAACCCCGTCAAAAGATCAAGGAACGCGAGTATGAGAAACTTAGGAATATCGTTGGTCAATTACATGTTCGATTGCCTTTCGTAGAAGCAGTCAAGATAGTACCTTCTCTTAAGAGGTACATGAAAGAGATTCTCTCAGATCGCATGACCTTGGAACAAGGTGCATCAATTCTTACTGTGGAGTGTAGCGCCAGAATATCACACCAGAGAAACGTGAAGATCCAAGTCCTTTTATTTTTCCTTGCAGGATTGGATCTCTTACCTTCGAGAGATGTCTATGTGACTTGGGCTCTGAAGTTAGCTTGATGTCGCTGTCTATCTCATAGATGCTGAACATGGTAAACTATAAGCCCACGAAGATGTCTTTGATACATGCAAATAGATCAGTTCACAAGCCAATAGGTATTCTCGATAACATTTATGTTAGTGTTGGGAAAGGCTATGTATACAATGATTTCGTAGTCTTGGAGCTTGATGAAGAATCCAAGGATCCTATCATCTTGGGTAGACCATTATTATCTACTGCTAGAGCAATGATTGATGTCCAGAATGGTAAGATTGATCTGCAATTGGGGTAAGCTAGATGTGCATTTCAATCTCAAGAAGTCAACCAAGAAGCCCACCATAGATGGGCAAACATTTTGGATTGACACATTGACTGAGGTAATTGAGGAGGCTGTGGAGGAACCTTATACTGAGGAGTCTTTCCAAATTTCCTTATCATGAATTGACAAAGAGGATGGTCTATTGAGTAAAGACACATTGGAGACAGAGGTCTTACCGGGAGCTGAAAAAGAATGACGTCAAAGAAGTCCTGGATAGAGACGTTCATTCTAGAGTGAGAAAACTCAAGACCAAAAAGAAGGTGAAGCAGAAAGAGCACAATACTGAAGAAAGTTCAGAGTTGACTTTGATCCCTCTAGGATGCGATGGAGGTGCTATTGAGTACAAAGTGAAGCGTAAAGGCAGATTCAGACCTTTCTCCAAGGTCAGAGCCATCATTACACCAAAGTTTAAAGAGAAAGGAGCAACTGCTATAAAGAAGGAAATGAGCAGCATCCTTGAGCTGAAGATTTTCGGTGGTGGAGCTTGCTTCGGGGTGAGATTCAAGGCCCTCCCAGACTGATCCATCGCCACTACAGTTAGGCTCGTGACTCTAAATAAGCGTTGAGTGGGAGGCAATCCACTAGGTAATTTTCTTTTTTCTTTTTAGTTAGTTTGTAGTGTTTTTGGCTTTTGAGTTTTTGTTTTTGGTGCTTTTTATGTTTTTCGTGTTTTTAGCCTTTGTATTGAAGGAAAAAGATCAGCAGACAGACGGATAGGGATCGGTCGATCCCTGTCCATGGATCGATCAATCACTGTCTCAATTATGAGGCTATATCACACGTTTTCAAGAAAGTTTACTTTTTTCTTTTTCTTTTGATCTTGATTTTATTTTCATTTTTATTTGCTACTTACCCCTTCCTTGGATTTGTTTTACACCGAGACGATGTGAGATAAGTCTGGGGGAGGTTACTTATGTTTTTCTTTTTTTTTTGGTGTTGTTTGAGTCATTTTGATGTTTTTTATTGAGTCAGTTATGGATTTGTTTATGCTTTATGATGATTTCAGACTATTATTTTTGCGCATTGCACTTCATTTATTATTCTCATTAACCATTTAATTTGGACTTTTAGCGCAAGCAATCCAGAATAACTCATGACCAAACTTCCCACCAGAAATCACTGGAACTCAGACTTTTTTCTGAAATGTTTTTAACTCTATCTTATTTGGCTTACTAATGAACTTTAAATGCTTTGATCCAGGAACTTAAAATCAGGAATCAAACCCCATCATTCAGGACTATATCCCCATTTTTCTTTCATCCTTTTCGGTAATTCTGAGTGACCAGACTTATCTTTAGTCTGGCACCACACCCTTACCTTATATCCTTAATTTTTCATGCATTTCTTTTTCATCTTATGTGCACACATGTGTAAAAACAATGGAAAGAATAGGATAGACATGATCCTTCTAATTGCTTAGGTAAGATCAAACAATTTATGTGGTTTAGACACGATCCTAAGTGTCTGATTTCTTGGTTTTGGGTGTTTAGGTGCTTTAGATGGATATGTTGCATTTTTTCATGCTGTATGGGTGTTTTAGAGTTTAAAAACATCATTGATATGCTAATTTGAACCAGAATTTCGTTCTGAAAAAAACGAAAATTAATTTTAATTTCTGCATATTTGGTTTAGAAATTAGCATTTGCATATTATTATGTTGATTAGATTCATCCGGAAGAATGCACATATTTGGTTTATTTTCTGATTGGTTGTTTGTACTTGGGTAGTTAGGAGACATGGATATCAATATACTCTTTTTCTCCTACGATTTTGCATAAGGTCTTGCATCTTGACGCAACTTTTGATACCTGAAACACTCTAATCCTTACCACTAAAAAGCCTTAAATACCTAGCCTGATTTCCTAATTATGAGATCTTTGGTGAAAAGTTTCACGCCCTTCTAAATTGAATGTAGAGAGTTATTGACATGGAAGCTGTGTTTGCAGGTCCAAATTTTAGAGTATGGATGGGTTTGGGAGGTTATGCAGCGATTCTTGGGGAGAATGTTCTAACTGATCTGAGTCTTTATGGTTAGCGAAAGTAGCGTAGAATAAGGTTTTCTGAAAGCATACAGTCCATTCGGTTTTTGAGTTTCTTTTCCTCCAAGCTTAGTCTTCGTTTCCTTTACTTGAGGACAAGCAAAGGTTCAAGTCTGGGGGATTTGATGTGTCAGTATTTTAGTGGTTTTACTGAGGTTTTTACACGAGATCTATGGTTTTTAATATGTATTCGGATTGTTTTGGCGCGGATTCATGTTCTTTGTTATTTTTATAGGAATCGAGCTTGAATGTGCGAAAAGAATGAATTTTGGATGGATTTCAAGCATCGGAGGAAGTGTTTCTGAAAAGCTGGAAAATACCCAGAAATTTGGACAAGAATCGACCGATCCATGTCTGTGGATCAACCAATCCCTGTCACGAATTGCGGACCGATTTTACGAAGAACCATACCGAACTTATTTCGAACCAGATTGCTATCAGAAGACCTAGACTCGTGTTTCCTATTTAATAATGCACTTTTACAGAGTTTTAGAGAGCAAAGATTGATTTGTAACCTAGAGAGAAGAAACCTCTTTGTTCTTTAATAATGCACTTTTACAGAGTTTTAGTTTCCGAACCCTTTTTACTCTTGTTTATGCTTAATACAATCATGTATCTCATGAATTTGATCTGTGTTTTTTCAATCTCTATGAGTGAGTAGTCTGTTTGTTGGATTTAAGGATTCTCACATAGAGATTCATGAATTGTTGATATAGAATCGCATGATTAGGGATTTAATCTAATGGATCTTCATATATGATTGTTCGTAATGCGTGAAATTAAATTGATCACTTAGTTTTTGAACTTAGGTAATTTAACGCCTGGAAAGTGTTTGTTTTAATGCCTGANGAGGGTCCACAGAAGTTAGTCTCGAGATTTCTAATACATAGGGCGCTGATACTACGGAAGTAGATCAATTCTAAATTAGAATTTGAGTTCAAGACGGTGCTTAACTTGTTCCCTAGTCTATGATTTAAATCAACAATGAATCGTTTCTCTGAGAATACCTGATACCTAACAGTTCTTTGATTGATTTACAACCTTCTCTTTGCTGCTTGTTTTTTGTTCTTTAGATTTCGATATTTGCATCATATACAAAACTTCTTTTTAGCTTTAGCCTGATGTGTGATATGATATTTCTTCGTGCTACCTTTGGTCTCTGTGGATTCGATCCCGAACCACTATAACGTACATCTGTGCGCTTGTAGTGTTATCTCGGGCGATAACGTGAGCTATCATGGGTGATGATAGGAAAGGAGATGAGTTTTTAGCAAAACTTGCAGAAGTTGAAATGCCATTGTATCCAACATGTGTGAATCATAGCAAGCTATCAGCGATAGTTTCAATGTTTAGGATAAAGACTCAAAATGACTGGTCAGATAAGAGCTTCGATGATTTACTGGAAACACTGCCAAAACTGTTACCTGAAGACAATGTGCTGCACACATCAACTTACGATGTCAAGAAGTTTCTGAAATCGTTTGATATGGGATATCATAAAATTTATGCTTGTGTGAACGACTGCTGCTTATTCAGAAAGAATCTGAAGATGGTTAAGACTTGCCCAAAATGCAAGGCTTCGAGATGGAAGACCAACATGCACACTGGTGAAGTAAAGAAGGGTGTTCCGCAGAAGGTTTTGAGGTACTTTCCAGTAATCCCTCGTCTAAAAAGGATGTTCAGATCGGAGAAATTAGCCATGGATTTGAGATAGTATTTCAGTAACCAAAGCACTGATGGGAAAATGCGCCATCCGGTAAACTCTGTGATGTGGAGGTCAATGAATGGCAAGTATCCTGACTTCGCGGCTGAGCAAAGGAACTTGCGACTTGGAATTTCTACTGATGGATTTAATCCATTCAACATGAAGAACAGTCGATACAGTAGTTGGCCTATTCTACTGGTTAATTATAACATGGCTCCTGACTTATGTATGAAGGAGGAGAACATTATGCTCAGTTTGCTGATTCCTGGACCGCATCTACCTGGTAATAGTATAGATGTATACTTAGAATCACTAATAGAAGATTTAAATCATTTGTGGTCTAAAAGTGTGTTAACTTACGATGCATTTATTAAAACAACCTTTACGTTAAGGGGAATGCTTCTTTGGACTATTAGTGACTTCCCAGCATATGGAAATCTTGCTGGTTGTAAAGTGAAGGGTAAAATGGGTTGTCCTATATATGGAAAGCACACAGATAGTTTGTGGTTGATTCATAGTAGGAAGCATGTATACATGTGCCACCGGAAAATTTTATCTCCGTCACATAGTTTTTGAGGAAAGAAGACTTGGTTTGATAGTAAAACAGAGCATGGAATAAAGGGAAAGGATACTGACGGGAAGGAATGTTTCCTTACTACTGAGAAATTACAAGAATGATTTTGGTAATAAAAAAGAGACCGGAAAAAGAGATCTAGAGTTTTTCCTGAAGACATCCCATCTGATAATGAAGACGAAGACAGTGCATCTGATGAAAAAGAAGACTTAGGAGAAAAAGACGAAGAGGAGTTATCCATATGGAAAAAAATATCAATATTCTTCATATTGCCTATATTGCCTTGTTGGGAGGTACGTTTACACTGTCAAAAACTTATATTGTTTATGCTATGATTGTGTATAATTAGTTCTGATTGCTCGCTTTTTATGCTTTGACTTGACAAGGATCTCCCTGTAAGGCACAATTTAGAAGTTATGCATGTTAAGAGAAATGTGGCTGCAAGCTTGATTGGGAAATTGTTACATTGTGACAATTCAAAGGATGGTCTAAAGGCTAGGAAGGATCTCGAATTTCTTGGTATCCGGAAAGATTTACATCCAAAAGCTCACGGTAAAAGGACAATACTTCCTGTAGCTCCTTGGTCTTTGTCAAAGTCAGAGAAGAAAACATTTTGTAAGAGGCTCTTTGAATTTAAAGGTCCAGATGGATATTGTTCTAACATATCTTCTTATGTATCATTAGACGAGTGTAAAGTGATGGGACTCAAATCTCATGATTACCACGTAATGATGCAACAACTGCTACCAGTTGCGGTTAGAGGTTTACCACCTAAGGGACCTAGGATAGCCATATTCCGCTTATGCGCTTTTTTCAACCTTCTCTGTCAACGAGTGATTGATATGGAACAACTCCAATTAATGGAAACTGAAATTGTGGAGACTATATGCATGTTTGAAAGATTTTGGCCACCTAGTTTCTTTGACATCATGGTGCACTTGTGTGTGCATCTCGGAAGAGAAGCCCGACTAGGTGGTCCCATCCACTTCCGCTGGATGTATCCATTTGAGGTATTGTCCCTATTTTATTTTATCTTATTGTTACCTTCATATTCTAATTAGATTTCTTATGTATATATTTGGTGTTAATTATAAATAGGTACATGAAAGTATTGAAAGACTATGTACGAAACCTAGCAAGCCCAGAGGGATGTATAGCTGAGTCTTATCTTGCAGAAGAATGCATGAAGTTCTGCCCTGCTTTTTTAAAGACGACAACAAATGTGGAAGAAAAACAGGACAAAAACACTTAATACTAGAGCCTTTCCATACTAGAAGGTCGTCCTATATCAGCTGGTTGCTCATTCACTCTCACTGATATGAATAAAAAAATAGCTCATCTTGCTGTTATTCAGAACACGGCTATGGTGGATCCTTATGTTGAGTAAATTTTAATCAATGCATTTTATATTATTCATTCCATACATTAATTGTTTTCTGAAGTATTTTCTTGTTTGTTGTTTCATATGCAAGTGCTCATTTACAACATCTACAAGACTCAAATGTTAGATGTAGACGCGATGCAACTTATCTATGGAATATGCACACACAAAACTTCGCAGCGTGGCTAAAGAAACAAGCATGTTATATTATATTTGTCCAAATTTTTTTGGTGGCTATTTAATTAGTAGAGTAGCTGACTTTTTTTTTATAATTATTAGATACCTCTTGATTCAGAAGATAAGAACGAGACACTTAGGTGGTTGGCTTATGATCCACGCAGTATAGCCAGATCTTACACAGGGTACATTGTGAATGGTATGCGGTTTCATACAAAGTCAGTGCATAAGCTAAGTCAGAATAGTGGGGTTTACTACAACGCAACAACAATGTGTAGATCTAGTGCAAGGGACACAACACAAGTGGTAGATCTTGTTTCATACTATGGCAGAGTAGTTGATATTATCTTATTAGACTACAATGTCTTCTACGTTACAATATTCTGGTGTGAGTGGGCGGTTAAAAGTAACGGTGTGAAAGTAGAAGATGACTTCACGTTGGTTAATATGAATCAGAGCCAAATATCATTTGCAAAGGATCCATTCATTTTAGCCTCTCAAGCGAGAAAAATATTTTACTGCAGCGAAAGTGATGAATCCAGTTGGTATGTAGTCTTGAAAGGTCCATCTAGGAGATACAGTGATGAGAATGTGGAAGATGGACATGCAGATGTTGGACCATTACCTTCGGATATTGACATGAATTTAGAAGACCTACCAGATGAGACTCAAAATGTCAGACATGATTGTGAAAGAATATATGTGTGATGGCATTCACTCCTTTTAGTTTTCTGGATTTGGCATGATATATAAGCTTGACTGATACGTTTTGTTTTCATTCTTTTTTTTTGCGGATAGTGTTTGGTTTCGTCGTTTTTATATTATCGGTTAGTTGGTATATATGTCTTTGAGTTTATACTTGAGTTTATCATTGAGTTTTATAGTAGGATTACGATGGGCAAGGCAAGAAAGGGTGCAAAGAAAAGGAAGACCCTTTTTAAGGAAACCCCTGTACAAGATGATGAGCCTCAAGACACACATCTTGATGGTAAGAAAACTACAGAAAAAGTGGCTGTACAGGAAGAGATCATTTGTGATAAGGATATTGCTATCTCTGAAGAGGCTACATATGCGGTTCAACCCCAACCAAAGAAACACATATGACCAACGAAGATGAAAGATATTGCCAAAGTTCCTAATTCATGAATAAGAGTAGATTTCACAGAATTTGGTGAACCGTGCGGAGAAGGATCAGTGAAGTTTTCTTCCTATTTAGGTCCCTTGGTAAGGGAACATGTTCCTGTCTTGATAGATGATTGGAGAAAAATTGGTGAGGAGCTTAAGACAGTTTATGGAAATCTGTTAAGGTAAATTTTATTCAGTCACATTCACAATTAATTTGCTCTTAGTACTCTTATCTTTTTACGTTACTGTAGAAACGATTTGAACTGGATGGAGAATACAAGAAAGTGGTTGTTATGAAGCAGATGGGATGTTTATGGAGGGCCTCTAAGTCGTGCCTGGTTAATCAGATTAGGAATGCTTAGAACAACGTAGACATAATGAAGCTATGGCCAGACAATATTCCTACGACAGAGTGGAGGAAATTTGTCAAACAGAACACTAGTCAATAGTTTAAGGTATTAACTTGTAATTACTTTGTCTTTTCACATTCAGTATTCTAATACTTGCATATAGGCTGCTAGTGAAGCATACAAGGAAAGAAGACGTAAGCATATTCCTCACACATGTAGCCGTAGAGGAATGGTTAGATTGGCAGAGGATTTAGTAAGTATATTACGTTTCTATAAATCTGAATTTTTTCTATATATTTTGAATACCAGTTAAAGGAATGGTTTCATAATGTTTAATATTTTTATATCATTATTTAGAAAAAAGAGAGCTCAGATGAAGTGACGAGGCTGAATGTGTGGGTCCAGTCACGAACTAAAAAGGATGGAACACCAGTGAACACAGATGCTGCTGCAAAGATTGTAAGACGTATTTTATATTCCTCTCTTCTGTGTTGGTCGTTATAATCTAACTCTATAAATATAACTCCAACATTTACCAGGAAAAGGCAAATGTGTTCATTCGGTCTGATGCTCCATCATCATCATCGTTAAACCCAAAAGAAGATACTCTTGCTCAGATCTTGGGACCTGACAATACTGGACACTTGGGGGCAGTAGGTAGAGGAATGAGTATGAGCAAACTTGCCTGTTTCCAGATGAAGAGCAAGTAAGTGACTCAAATGCAACAGAACCAAGTTCAGTTGCAGCAGCAGGTGCATGAATTACAAGAGGCTCTTGCGAAACTAAATAGTCGTGTAAGTGTCTATATGATATTGTCATTATATTCATGGTCTATGTAAAATGTTAACGCATAATTTATGTCAATTCATAGTGTCGAGTCTCGGATGTGGGTGAAAATTCAGCACCAAGAGTAAGTATTAATGTATAATGAGATTAGTTGATTATTTGTTAGTGAAAGTTTATAGATTCTAACTGTTATTTTCATTAATATTGGTAGAGCGTAAACCAAAAACTGCAGCCTAAGTGTATTATGTTTGATTGGTCTGGCTCTGAATACAAAGTAGCCGAGGGTCGTATTCTATCTTTTGATCACATGGACTTCGTCAACAATGTACCGTTGGGCCCTAATTCAGTGAAGGTGTTGGTTGAGACGAACATTGAAGCAGATGCATTCCTTTGGAGACCTGCGCCGAATATGTTTAGTATTGCTCAAGTTGTAGCACAAACTATTGCGTAGCCTCAATATTATGTTGTTGCTATTGACCACGAGTTAGAAACAGAAGACATTCTGCCTAAGTTACGCCTCATCTGATTGATTTAACTTAGGATTTGTTTGCTTCGTTTTCATTTTTTGTATTGGTTTTATTTTTTTCCTAGAGCCCAAACACAACTTCGATGAAAAAATGCAAACTTCTACCTTGGCTATCAAATGTTGAAGAACCTGTTGCCGAAGGCTGCTGGCAGACTTGTGATCCCAAAGCTTTGGTGAATGGCCTTCCTCTTGGACCAAATGCCATTAAAGTATTTGTGGATGCAGTTTATGAACCTGAGACATTTCTTTGGCGGCCAACAGAAGAACTCTCAAATCTTCATGACTCTTTGAAGTCGTTTGTAGCATAGCCAGTCAATAGAATTGTATTCGACGATTTAAATACAGAGGCACCACATTCAACATCTCCTCGTATGCAGTCATGAGTATTCACTCTAGCAGCTCCTGTGAAGAGTTCAAAACCACTTTCACAATCTCCTTCAGGTTCCTCTCAGGTAATTGTAAATGTTTAAGTTATATCACTTACAGAATAGGTTAATTATGATCGTTTAAAGTGATGCATTTGCTAACCATTACATATCACTTATACTATGCAGCATAGTTCTCCACAACAGATTGTTACAAAGGCTTAGAGGTGCAGACTGCTGGACAATACTGGTCAGAAAAGGGTTGTTGCAGAAGGACGCTGGTCTTAAAACAACCCAGACCAGTTAGTGCATTTTGTTCCATCGGGTAATAACGCAGTCCGTGTGTGGGTTGATGTAGTGAAGGTGAATGATGCCAAGGTTTGGAGGCCTTCTTCTTTCATTGAGTTTATGGAGGATGTTATTGGTACTACTATAGCATGGCCTAAAGACAAAGTTGTCACCATTTGATGTGGAGTAAGAACTGTATCATCTACTTTTTTTGCTTTGCAAATGAGACCTGTGTTCTCAGTTTGAGATTTGTAACTTTGAATTGTATGTCCCTTGGAATTATGACAAGAATGTTGTGTGGGATAATATATTTTCTATTATGAAATACAATTTCAGCTTCATTACAAGTTTATTTTTGTAATTGCAACGTTTATAGGAATCAGAACAACAACCTTATTGATCAGAATAACATATAAATTGAAGTTATGGAACACTCACCGACAGCCCATAACAAAAGCTACAACTCAAATATATACAGCTCGACACCAGCGCTACTAAACATAATCAAATTGCACTAACAATGAGCTACTAAAAATTGAATCTTAGCAACGAAAGATAGCTACAAATGAAATATTATAGCAAACAAAATCCACTATTATAAAGTTTAATATAACACGGTTTATGTGTCATTAATAAACATAAAACAACCTTATAAATATGCTATTATATGTTACCCTACTATAGCGCCTGGTAAAAAATGCTATCATATACTACCATTCTATTATAGCGTATCTTTTAATAGCATTTATGAAAATGCTATAATATTAATAATAACATAGCGCTAATCGTATGCTATCAATACCCATATTTGTTGTAGTGAAAGGAAGAGTAGCTGCTAAATGCAATCTATTAATATAGTTTACCCCTTAAATATGAGTCTTATTATATACAATTTAGCTATCGACCAAAATGACAATTAATAAACTAATACATTAAAAATATTCTCATTTCATAACTACATAATGTTCCTAATTTTTTAAATGAATTGATAAATCAATGTATATGATACCAAATAAATAAAACTGAAATATAATTTTAATAAAATTTACACATAAGACTATAACAAAATTATAAATATAAATTAATCCGCGTGGATCTAAGTCCTAGTTTTAACGAATGTACAAAAACTTTTATGTGTGATACTTAGAGTAATCAATTTACTTTTAACTTGTCATCATGTTTCTTTCTCCATCTTCCAAAAAATACTTCAGAGAAAGTACACTTTTTATAATATGTGAATTTTAATTACCTTAAGGAACTTTTGCATCAAATTGAAGAAGAAATTTCATAAGGTCCAAAAAAAATTAAATAAAAACAAATTGAAATTGTGGAGAAATCAAAGTCACAAAAGATTTAGCAATAGGTAAACCAAAGATCAAGCAAATCAGTAAACGCTTTCCTATTTTTCCTTGTCATCATGTTTCTTTCTTAATCTTTTACAAATAACTTCCGAGAAGGTACATCTTGTTTTGGAATATGTGAATTTTAATTACCTTAGAGAACTTTTACATCAAAATGAAGAAAAAATATCAGAAAGCCCAAAAAACGAGAAAAAGCCAAATTGAAACTAGAGTGAAATCAAAGTCATAAAGATTTAGCAATGGGTAAACCAAAGAGCAAGTAGATATGTGGACGCTTTCCTTGCCAGAATAATGTCCTTCACATCTCTATCTATTTGCTTTAAGATATCTTCTGAGCAATGTACACATTTTAGATTCAAACTTCTCTTCTATTTTAGTTTTTTTTCTTATCCTCGGTTTGTTTTGGGATCTCTTCCACTTCCTTTAAATATGTTACCATGGCTAGAATACTAGCTAACATATCTTCTGAGCCACTTTCTTTACTTTGAACCATTTAAGGGAAGATAAAAAAATTCCCTTTTCCTCATTTTTTGTGAAAATTTACTCTCAAGGAAGGTCTATACTACACATTTTATTTTAGTTTTCTCTTGATTCGTATGAACTTTAGATTTGGTTGTGAAAGGTTTTATGCTCCGGTTTGTTGATAGCTCCGGTTTTCGCCCGAGATAACACTGCAAGCGCACAGATGTACGTTGTAGTGGTTCAGGATCGAATCCACAGAGACCAAAGGTAGCACGAAGAAGTATTAGATCACACAGCGAGCTAAGGCTAAAAAGATGTCTTTAAAGATGATGCATATGTCAGAATCAAGAGAGCAAAGAAGGGAGACACGCAACGATGGGGTTTTAAATCAATCAAAGAAGTGTTGGGCATCGGGTATTCTCAGGGAAACAATTCATGGTTGATTCAAACTACAAATTAGAGAAGAGGTTAAGAACCGTCTTGAACTCAAATTCTAATGTGGAACTGATCTACTTCTGTACTCACAGCTCCCTATGTGTTAGATATCTCGAGACTAACTTCCGTTGACCCTCGATTTCTAATCATGCATTACTAACATATTCGATAAGTTCACAATTCACTTAAACATCAACTTCCCTTAGCTTAAGAAGAATTGCTCACCTATAATTTTTTTAGGCATTTAAACATTCAACTTCCAGCAGTTAAATTACCTAAGTTCAGAAACTAAGTGATCAATTCAGTTTCATGCATTACAAACAATCATAGACGAAGATCCTTTAGATTAAATCCCTAATCATGCGATTCTATATCAACAATTCATGAATCTATATGTGAAAATCCCTAAACCCAATGAACAGACTACTTACTCATGGAAATAGCAAAAACACATATCAAATTCATGAGAGACATGATTGTATTATGCATAAAAAAAGTAAATAGGGTTCCGAAGACTTCTCGATTGAAGAACAAAAAGACTTCTTTTCCCTAGGTTAAAAATCTCTCTTTAACTCTCTAAAAGTCTCTAAAAGTGCATTCTGAAAAGGAAAACACGAGCTTAGGTCTTTTTGTTGAAATCCGGTTCTAAATAAGTTTGGTCTGGTTCTTCGTAAAATCGGTCCGCAGATCGGGACAGGGATCGATCGATCTAGACATGGATCGGTCGATCTGTGTCCGAAATTCTAGGTATTTTCCAGCTTTTCACGAACACTTCCTTCGACGCTTGAAATCCATCCAAAATGCATTCTTTTCACACATTCAAGCTCGAATCCTGTAAAAACAACAAAGAACACAAATCTGAGCCAAAACAATCCGAATACATAATAAAACCTTAGATCTCGTGTGAAAACCGCACTAAATACCTACTAAAATATTGACACATCAAATCTCCCAGACTTGAATCTTTGCTTATTCTCAAGTAAAGGAAACGAAGACTAAGCCTGCGGGAAAAGAAATTCAAAAACCAATAGATCACATGCTTTCAGAAAACCTTACTCTGCGCTACTTTCCCTAACCAAAAAGACTCAGAACAGTTAGAACATTCTCCTCAAGATTGCTGCATAACCTCCCAAGTCCATCCATACTCTAAAACCTGGAACTCTCTACATTCAATTAAGATAGGCGTGAAAATTTTCACCAAAGAACTCATAAATCAGGAAATCAGGCTAGGCATTTAAGGCCTTTTAGTGGTGAGGCTTAGAGTGTTTCGGGTATCAAAATTGCGTCAGAAATGCAAGACATTATGCAAAATTGTAGGAGAGAAAGAGTATATTGATATCCATGACCCCTAACTACCCAAGTACAAACCACCAATCAGAAAGTAAACCAGATATGTGCATTCTTCAGGGTGAATCTAATCAACATAATAATATGCTAGTGCTAATTTCTAAACTAGATATACAGAAATAATAAAAAAATTTCGTTTTTTTTAGAACAAAAATCTGGAAGAAATTAGCATATTGATGACGTTTTTAAATTCTAAAACACCCATACAGCACGAAGAAATGCAACATATCCATCTAAACCACCTAAACACCCGATACCGAGAAATCAGACACTCAGGATCGTGTCTAAACCACCTAAAAAATTCAATCCTACCTAAGAAATTAGAAGGATCATGTCTACCCTATTCTCTCCATTATTTTTACACATGTGTGCACATAGGATGAAAAAATGCATGGAGAATCAAGGAGATAAGGTAAGGGTGGGGTGCCAGACTAAAGATGAGTCTGGTCACTATGGATTACCGAAAAGAATGGTAGAAAAAGAAATGAGGATGTAATCCTGAATGATGGGGTTTGATTCCTGATTTTAAGTTCATGGATCAAAGCATTTAAAGTTCATTAGTAAGCCAAATAAGACAGAGTTAAAAACATTTCAGACAAAAGTTTGAGTTCCAGAGATTTCTTGTGGGGAGTTTG